>VKOC01016974.1:0-13846 GCA_009364415.1 Spea multiplicata
TGTCTCACTGTGTCTGTGTGTGTCTTACTGTGTGTGTCTTACTGTGTTCATAGCTTCCAAGTTAAAATTATTTTTTCTGAGCGTGACAAGTTCGGACAGTTGTGAGGAATTTTTGGGATTTCCCAATGACTAGAGACCTTATCTTTTACAGTAATGATGGTTCTTAATGCTGCTGTTGGCTATTGTTCATGTTAAGTTATTCAGTTATTGTAATAAATATTTTAGCCCATTTTTTAGCTCAAAATATTTTTTCCTTTTTTTTCTCCTCTAAAATCTGGGTGCGTCTTATCAGCAGGTGCGTCTTATAGAGCGAAAAATACGGTAAGTATAAATTGAATGAGCTGCGTAACTGATTCGGTGTCCATGTTGTGTCGGTTCAGGTATTCCTGGCATGCTGCTATGCCATCTCTGTGTGGGATGTTGGTATATAGGGATTCAACGTCCATGGTGGCCAGGAGAGTGTCATGACGTATTTCCTAAATGTTCCCTTTATACCGTGATTTGTGAGCACGGCATCAAGATATCTCCAGTTCACCTGGTCAAAAGCTTTTTCGGCATCAAGCGCCAAAAAAGCTGATTTAGTTTGAAAGGGAGTTAGCCTTGTGTGTAAGATTTAAGATCTTACAGGTGTTGTCCATTGGGCTTCTGCCTTCTACAAATCCCGTCTGGTCCTTATTGATAATGTATGGTATCACTTGTTTTAATCTCTGTGCTAATATTTTAGAGTAGATCTTAATGTCTAATTTAATTAGAGAAATGGGCCTGTAGTTAAGTGTTGAGCTTGGGTCTTCCTTGAGTATTGGAGTTATTGCCGCTTGAAGAAATTATGTTGGTGGTTGCGCCTTTAGAGAGAAAGTGGAGAATACTCGCAATAGAAGCGGGGCAATCATTTGCTGTAGTGATATGTAGAAGAGAGAGAAAAATCCATCTGGACCAGGTGCCTTTCCTAGTTTCATTTCCTTTATAGACTTATTAATTTCTAGTAGTGAAAGGGGTTGGTTTAGAAATTGTGTTTGTGAGGCCGAAGTTTTTGGAAGATTTAATTTCTGTAAAAATTGATTTATTGCCGGACGCGAGTGTAAGGGCTCGGGTAGATTATATAGAGATTTATAGTAGGTAGCGAAAGCATTAGATATAGCTTTTGGGGTAAGAAGGTTATTTCCGACTATAATCTTTTTGATATTTTCGGATTTATATTTGATTTTGAGTTTGTTTAGTAATAGGGTTGGAAAATATTATCTGAGTAATACCACTTCTGACGTAGTTGTAGTAGCATCCAGTTAATTTTTTCCTGTTATTTAGTTATGACTTCTTTTCTAATAATTTTTATCTGATGTAGCATAGGGAGGTCACTGTTATTTTTGTTATTCTCTATAATTTAGCCAGTTTTATGTAAAGTTCTGTCAGTGTAGAACCCCTCTGTTTTCTCTCTCTAGTGCCTATTTTTATCAGAACTCCCCTCATTTATGTCTTAAATGCACACCATAGAATAGGATCTGATACTTCACCATTGTCGTTTACCTGTCAAAATTGCTGGGCCTCTTGTGATAGTTCTTGTAAAATTGATGTATTTCTCAATAAAGATTAGTTTAGTCTCCACTTATTTCTTATATTATAATTGGGGGTTATTAGTAATCTCTAAGAAGACTGGCGTGTCTTCCTAAAAATACCCAGCTGAAGGGAATCAGTAATTTAGTAATAAGTATATCCAAGAAGCAGACAGAAATCCTATTTGGGGCATAAACATTAACTAGTGTGAACGTAATATCATTAATTTTAACTATCAATATCAAGAAGCGTCCATTAGGATCTGCTTCCTCTTGTATAAGATCTATTTTAAGTTTATTAGAAAAGATTATAGCCAGCATCCCCTGGATGCCGCCTGCATCCCCTCCCTGGTGCTCCTCCTGCTGTTGGGGAGGGAGGTCAGGTTTGTCCGTTCCCGGAATTAGGTTCTGCCTCTGGGGAGATGGACCGGTTGTTTCATCTCCCTGCTTCTGCTGGGGAGGCGGGTCGGCTGCTGTATCTCCCTGAATTCCTGCAGCTTTGGTAGGTGCTGGGCAGAGGCCAGCGGTGCTCTGCCCGGTTGCCAGCGCTAAAGTTGGGGTTAGGGCATCTTCTGGGTCGCTTGCCACTGGGGAGAGAGGACCGGTTCCTCCGCTCCCGGACTGGTGAGCTGCCTCTGGGGAGATGGGCCAGCTGCCCCATCTCCCTGGATCCCTGTAGCCATTGCAGGTGGGGGTCAGAAGCCAGCAGCACTCTGCCCTGTAGCCAGCTCTTCAACTGGGGCTAAGGGATCTGGGCAGACTGCCCAGCATTCTGAGGACCCAGGTGTGGAGACCGCAGTCTTATCCACCCCTCTTGGGTTAACATCCTCAGACAAATAATTGAATAAATCCCCAGTATCTGGATCCGGTTGTGGAGCACAGTCGTACAGCTCCAGTATCGGATCTGGGCTCCCTACCCCAGTCTCATTCACCCCTCCCGGGTCAACATCCTCTGATGAATAATCAATAAAATCCATGGACACTGGGAAATTCTGTTGAACACGGTCAAACAGTTTTTTTTATATGCCTTTTCCAGTTCCCACTCCTGTGTAATTAAAAAGTCTAAATCACCTTTAAGTCCTAGTGCATCTGGGAGGTCCCACTCCCTGAAATCCCATATGTCCTCAATCCGCCACCGAGACATACCTTAAGACTGCAGACTGAGACAAACAGAACACACGGGAGGAGCACACCTTATAAAGGATACAAAGCAAAAGCAAAGAGCTGAAGCAGAAGCAAGGAATGGGAGATCCGAACAGCGCAAAAGGAAATCTAGGAATGGATTGAAGTAAAACAGGGAAATTGAAACAAGAGCGAGATATGCAGCTCCGCAGCCTGAGTTAGGACGTGCAAGAGGGGGTAGGAGAGGGTAAGAAGGGGGTAGGGAGAGGGTAGCTAGTGGAGAAGGGGGGGGAGAGGTAGCTGGAAGGGAGGGAGAGCTGGTAGTAGAGAAGGGGGCGAGTAGGGAGAGGGTAGCTAGTGAGAAGGGGGCAATAGGGAGAGGGTAGCTAGTGAGAAGCCAGTGATGACATGATATACTGCTGGGCTAGCCACAGAAGTCTTTACAAACCCAGGGCCCATAGTCAATAGGGAGGAGGCTGTCAGTCAGACCTCTCCAGTGGCCCCAGTGATGGAGGGTCCCGTCACACAAGCATTTCTCTGGAATTTCAGAACATTTTGCAAACACTCCCTAATTCCTTATGGGCAGGGGTATCTATAAAACTAGGTTTAATTCTTTCAGCAGAACCAGTACAAATTACTTTAAAGTCCAATGCTATTCCGCCTCAAAAGAACAATATCCTTAAAGTAAAGAGGGATAGGAAGGTATTGCCCCTGTGATAGATAGTTTACTTAAACAGGGTATCATAAGTTCAGAAGTCTGTGTAATATACCAATCTAACCAAATAGAACACAATCTGTAACAAAACTGGTTAAATACAGATTTGTGCAAAATGTAAAAGCTATTATTTCAGTTGTGGTACCTGATTTTCAAGTGGTTCAAAATTCTATTACAATTCTTTCTTCTTTGCCCCCAAAATCTACTCATGCCAGTATTTTTTTGCCTGTACTTATAATGGACAGCAATACACTTAGACTTGCATACCACAATGATATACTAAAAGCCTTACATTATTTTCCCAAATTTTCTGATTTGAATAGGTAAATCAGTTTTAATTCAATATATAGATGATTTGTTACACTGATACTGTTACTGTCTTATTGGCTTTACACCAAAAAGGACATATGGTTAAAGAAAAGTTAGTTTTGAAACTAACATAGTTGGGTCATCAGCTGACATATGGACAGTTGTCGTTGCCACAGGAGTTCTTACACAGGACCATGGCACTTTGATTCAGTAACTCAAAGCATTCCTAGTTGTCTACAAGCACTAACTGCCACAACATTAATGGTAGATCACAGTAGCGTACCTAAGCGTACCAGCGTACCCTGGGGTGCCACTCATCAGGATGGGGGTGCCTGGTGGCCATACAGCCACCTAACATGGGCTTACAGCTTACCACTGTGGAGTTTGTGCAGAGTTTCCTTACATAGCCACAGCAGTAAGCAGTTGGTCAATAAAATCTGCAAGAGAGCTAAGGGGGTGCGGGAGAGTGAATGGGTAAATAAATTAGTTTTTAGGGACAGAAATGGGACAGGCAGTCTGTTTAGGCGGGCAGAGTTGGCACAGGCAGGCTGTTTTAAGAGCAGAGCTGGCACAGGCAGGCTCTTTCAGTGGCAGAGGTGGCACAGGCATGTTGCTTCAGGGGCAGGGGTGGCACAGGCAGCGTGCCAAAGGGGGAGAGGTGGCACAGGCAGACTATTTTAGGGGCAGAGTCCTACCACATCAATGTCTGGCTCAGGAGTTATGCTGTACCATATCGGTTCAGTAAATTTGTAGATTTTTCAGTTGACATACAGTTTACAAATTTGTGAAACAAGTATTCTGTATTCTTGCCATCATAATTATTTTTTGTTTGGGGGGGAGAGGTGACACATACACAATCCACCCCGCGTGTCGTAGATCATGCTGAATCTTTGTGTCTAGGTAGCATACCATGTGTGTTTGTGCCTCACTCTGTGTCTACACTCTTCCTAAAGGGAGCTAATCAAATTTCTGTTAAAATTACAAAATATGAAATAATTTTGGCCTTTTCCCAATGTGATCTTGAAGCACTTTTCACCTCTAAATCCAGCTTCACTGCTTCCATATCTCTCTATAGGTGAGGAACATGTGTGAAGCAGGTGATACAACAGGAAATCACACCTCCACTTTCATATATGATACTTCCCTTCTAAATCCTCACTTTTAAATATTTGTAGATGGCCATTATGTTAGAAACCGTGGCCAAAGAAACAGAAAATGTGCTTACAAGTATTACAGGAGAAATGCAAGACCTAGGGTTGGTTGCCTTACAGAATCGTATGGCTCTTGATTTTATATTAGCTGTTAAAGGGTGTGTGTGCTCATTGGTAGGCTCCAAATGTTGCACTTATGTTCCAGTTTCCTCTCAAAATTGTACCCTAATTTCCTCCAGGGACTGGGAAATAAGTAGTAGGTTTGGTGCATTAGGATCCAAATTTTTCTATGCTTTGGTTATAGGGGGTGTTATCCTCACACGCATATTTGCCTTTATAGCAGTGCTGGAGATTTTACATGTGAAATGCTGGAATTCTGCTACCTTGTTGTCAGGCTCTGCCTGGAGGTAGCTAGGAGAGGAGGTCATGGTGCTCATATAGCAACACGTACAACAAAGGCGTAAAGCAGGAACAGTGTGCAGAGGCGAATAGGAAAGAGAGACAAAAGGCAAATCCGAGAACAGACCTGGGGTCAAAAGGCATGCGGCAGGCAAAGGGTTAATCCAATAGGCAGTCCAAGGTTCAGAAAGGGCAGGCTTGTCACAGGAAGGATAGCAGGGAGAACACAGATAGTGGGAGACTCTGAGCTATGAAAGTAGCATCAGAATATCTGAGCGCTGACATGAGAGAGAGCTGGGCCTTCATAGGAGAGGGGGGCTTGATGTCACCACCCAGCCCCCAAACACCACCCCTGCTTACTAGTGATTGGGAGACTTGTGGAGTGTCTTTGCCCCTCTCAAATATGCCGCCGCCGCCACCCCCGTTTTCATGCCTTTCTGTACCCCACAGGGAAAGTGGAGGCAGAGGACCAGAACGGTTCCTGGTATATCTGTGGGGGAAGGCAGCATCCCACAGCACACCCACGCTTCACCCGCCGGTAGGTATATCCGGAAGCTGAGCGTGGTGAGATGGTAAGCGCCTGACACTTGTCTATTGTCCCTTCCTAATCGATAAGGCCCTTCATGAATGTGCCCCTAGTGCTAATGGAGAGTCTTATACAAAAAACAAGAAAACTCTGGAAAAAATTAAACCATTCTTGGTTATCTGTTCACTATTATTTGTATACGACACGGACCAGGGGAGGGGAGGAGAGAGAATATAATAAATAAATAAATATTTTATTATATCTTTTCATGTGACAACATTGAAGAAATTACACTCTGCTAAAACGTAAAGTAGTGAGTGTACAGCCTGTAACACCTGTGTAAATTTGCTGTCCCTTTAAAAATAACTCAACACACTCCATTAATGTCTAAACCTTGGCAACAAAATGCCCAAATTGGGCCCAAAGTGTCAATATTTTGTGTGGTCACCATTATTTTCCAGTACTGCCTTAACCCTTGTGGGCATGGAGTTCACCAGAGCTTCACAGGTTGTCACTGGAGTCCCCTTCCACTCCTCCATGGCGACATCACAGAGCTGGTGGATGTTAGATACCTTGCACTCCCCCACCTTCAGTTTGAGGATGCCCCACAGATGCTCAATAGGGTTTAGGTTTGGAGACATGCTTGGCCAGTCCATCGCCTTTACCCTCAGCTTCTTTAACAAGGCAGTGGTCGTCTTGGAGGTGTGTTTGGTGTCGTTATGTTAGAATACTGCCCCGAAGTATTCGAAGGGAGGGGATCATGCTCTGCTTCAGTATGTCACAGTACATGTTGGCATTCACGGTTCCATCAATGAACTGTAGCTCCCCAGTGCCGGCAGCACTCATGAAGGCCCAGACCATGACACTCCCACGATTGACTGTAGGCAGGACACACTTGTCTTTGTACTCCTCACCTGGTTGCCACCACACACACGACACCATCTGAACCAAATAAGTTTATCATTGTCTTCAGCAAACTGCTTTCTTGTGCATCATCTTTAGAAGAGGCTTCTTTCTGGGACGACAGCTGTGCAGATCACATGCAGTGTGGGATGTATTGGTCTGATCACTGACAGGCTGACCCCCCCACCCCTTCAGCCTCTGCAGCAATGCTGGCAGCACTCCTACATCTATTTCCCAAAGACAACCTCTGGATATGACGCTGAGCATGTGCACTCAACTTCTTTAGTCGACCATGGCGAGGCCTGTTCTGAGTGGAACCCCAAGGACCCAAACTTAACTACAGCATTTCCATTATTTTGTCAGTAACAAAACATTCTGCCTGGGGTTATCAAATAACACATTGCACTGCAGTATTTTCTGAGAAATATATATGCCATCCACCACCACGCCTGGTTCCCTGTCACAACATTCAAACAAGTCTGCTGGTCATCGCAACTTTTGATTTCCACAACACTACCATATTACAATGATATTTCAGCTACCATTACATCTATATTAGTGTAACAGATGCAGGATTCCCATATTAGAAAGAGTATTGGGACTTCAATTTTACATTGTTGTGCAGGGGTCAAAGTGTAATAGTTTGAGTTTTCATCCTCACGTTTTTCATTTGTATGTGTATTAACAAACCACAATCTCGCCTACATGTTACTTCCTTAATTTGCCTGTTTATTCCCTTTCCATTGTGTTGAGGTGCATTATTAATGAAGTTTTAATTTAGTTGATTTAACAATGAAAACAATTCTGCAAAGACTTGGCCAACATTTCTCCACACATTTGTGAAAGATTCTTTGCCAGTTATTGCAAACATTTAATTGCAGTTGTTGCCCCCCAATTGTTTCTTTATTTTACATATCTGAAAAATACAATGACAAGAACCTCGCAAACTCAATTATGGAGCGTATGAAAAATAAAATTATTGCAAAACAATAGTGAACCCTATTTTGACATAGAAGAGTCCTCTAAGAAGGCTTGCTACTTTAACAAGAGCTGAGACATTTTAAACGACCGCACTGCAGATCAGATGGGTACAACTTCAAATTAATGAGAAAGAAAATAGATATCATGAAACAAAACTATCTATCAGTAAAATTCCTAACTTTACACAGCAATTTTTGTTGGAGTTTTTTGAGCTAAGACTGGTCAAAGGCTAAACAGTTACTAATTAGCGGAGTCAAGTACAGTGCTGAAACACCAGGCACCAGCCCAGCACATATCTCCAAGTTATGTAAAATCCGTTGAGCTGAACAGGCAACATCCTCTTCATTCTGAAAAAAAAGTAATACAAATCATGAATATACTAGATGTCAGCTACTAAAAAACAATATGAAAATACAGAACAATGTACATATACTAAACATTCCATCTGCACTCAATGCATACTGACATGTACATCTGCAAGAGGGTCTTGTAGGATATGCAAGTGATCGAGGCAACTTTAAAACAATGGCTCTTCTGAATGGGAGTGCCGAGATATTATAACGTATTAGCTCGATTATAAAACGACCCTGATTATAAGATGACCCCACAAAATCTGAATATTAATTTAGGAAAAAAATAAAAAGCCTGAATATAAGATGACCCTATAGGAAAAAAGTTTTACTAGTAAATATTAATTCATGTAAACTATTTTTCATATTTAATAAAAGCTAGGATTGAAAAAAAAAAAGCAAGAACCCCGCAGAGTCATGTGAATGTACGCCAGGTCACATGACTCTGCTGCGTTCCTGCTTCCCCTGGGCGGAACAAGAGCAATTGTTGGCACAGAGTGCAAGCAACGCAGAGGGAAGCAGCAGGGCCCCTGCTGAAGTCTCCGAGCGGCACCGGAAAATCTGCAGTTCAGGTAAGGGGGTGAGGGAAGGTGTATGAACGAGTATGCATGATTGAGAGAATGAATGTTTGTGAATGAGTAAATTAATATGTGTGATGGACGTGTAAGAGGGGGAGGCTGTAAGTGATGTGCAGACCCCATACTGCTGGCAGCATCAATACACAAGGGGGCAGCTAGCCAGGTTTCAGCACGTATTGGCTGCTTGTGCATGATAGGACCGTGAGTGCTATATTAAATATATAGGATTGCTAACACAATCATGCCCAGACATACCCAGATTCCAGAGGCTGGCTTGGCACGATAAGCGTGTGATTGCCAAGAATAATTTTCTGTTTCGGTCCAGAATAAAAATTTCGGTGCATCCCTAGTGAAAAGACCACATTGGGACATAAAGTTTCAGTTTTTCATTTCGGAATGTTGACATTTGATCATCCTGTGCCCATGTTCTACTTAGCGTCCCTTTAAAGCCAGCCAATTCAATCTACCCCCATCAAACCATATTTTCTGAAAACTAAAAACCCCAGGGTATTTGAAATGCTGATGTTTAAAACCTTCCCATGCACTAATTCTACCACCAGCCTTCGTCAAAGTAGATTTTTTTTGCCACATTTGACCTTTTTCAAGTTGGAATTCTGACATCTGGTCGTCGTTGATCGATCGCTCTTTTGAAGCAGCTGGCCTCCACCATATTGAATAAGACGAATGTGATCGTGCCTGAGAACGATCACACAAGGGCCCTGTAATTTTTTTTGGTGTTGCTAAATGCTTCAATATTTAAGCACCGGAGCACATCATTTGAGCAAATAAAGTGATTGTAGAGATGCTGGTTTCATGAAGTACAATCACAGAACTAGGTGGGTCCAGTGACATTATAATGTTTGCATGATAATTGTTATTGAATTTTAAAACATCTGCATGAAATCAGCATCCTGTGTCTCCCCAAGAGAAGGGCAAACCTGGCAACAAGCAATAAAGTCATACTCACGGCCTTGGCTATTACAACTTACAGAGGTGGGGGTCAGTATTTTGGATTTGCAAATCTCTTGTCCAAGCTACTAACATCTTAACCAAAAATGTTCAAAGGCCATGTGCAGATGAAACACTCAATTCCCACAATGTAAAGGGGAGCTCCCATTATACTTTATTGTTGCAAGGGATATATATGTAGTATTTGTCGCAAATCTTCTACTTAATGTAACAAAAACCTACCTAGTACACTTGGCATCTGTACTCCGGAGCGGCAGCTTTCGCTAAGAGGAAGGCGGCAATGATGGGCAAGGATGTCACAGTAGACTCCTTGACTCCCGTTGCACTCCCCTTTAAGCAGAATAATACACTCTTTCTTTGAGGTTCAGATTAGAGGACATCATCTGTAGCGTATGTTTTGTTTCCTAAGAGGATGATCATTAGGGATATTTTATTCCTCTTAAAAGAACATCACGGCAAAGAATTGAGGATCGTCAAATTTTGCTGGCATGTTTGCTTTCCATGGAAAAGTGCCAGAATTTTATACTTGCTATACCTGCAGCACAGCAGCAGACTAATACTGCATATATTATTTCTACAGTAACTGTCTTTAGGATCCATCAATTTTGGACAATTCCTTGTGTAAATTGGCATCCTTTTAATTTTCTTCTTTTTAATGGTTCATCCTTCTTAACCTCTATACGCGAAGATCGCACAGCCTATTTTCACATGACAACACATAATATTAAACAGATGGAAATAAACTGGAAATAACATCTATGCTGCTGAGGCACGAGTAGTGAAAATAAATAGTCAATTCTTTCATTTCACTTGCCAACCCATGAAGCATCACTTTAGAGATGTAACAAAGAATGAACAGTGGCATCTAGATACGACATAATGCTGCACAGTGCTGTATATTGGGTAGACAGGACATAAATGAATTCCAATAACAATGTAGTCTCAATTAAAGTTGAGGATCGCCCTGTGCTTATGAGCATGTTTTTTCAGTCAAAGATTTTAAAGAATGTGTCCTTACAAAGAAAAGGCATACATGGAAAATGTCTCATCTCTGCTCACATGCAGGATTAGTAATGATTAGTAAATTGTAACAGGGGATTAATTAAAACATATTTACATGTTAAATACAATGAAATCACCTTTGATATTTGTAATATCAAAGTAATCTTTGATATGAAATAAATGTATTCACTTGATACTAAAATTTCCAAATCTAGTCTTCAATATGTATTTAGTTGATTTTAAGTTAATAAAAAATGTAAAGTTTAAGTCAAAGAATATTCTTACATCGAGCTGACAGAGGAGAAGGGTAGTTAGATGCTTGTCTGCCAACTTCTTCACTACAGAAATATCCACCATACAGGATTTAACATCTGCACCTAAAAAAGGAATGTTAAAGTAGATGATCTATAAGAATTATGCAAAGTACAAGTAAGGTGTACTAAACGTTTCAGTTCATGCATAACGCTATTACGGTATATAATTAAATTAGATTTACTGTTCCATTGTTAAACTGATTTTTATTTCCAATTTTAACATCTGTGATTTCCAGTCCAAGTGGTCAAACAGTTGAATATTAAAAGTAAACAAAAAAAAACAAACAAAAACACTTCTATATAAAAGGAATGGATATGGTCCTCTAGAAGCTAATAAAAAAAAAACATGTTACTGTAATCAGAGAACATTGCTAAACATAAATTTACTCTGGTTGCAGGTTAGGACATTGTGGTCAAAACCAAGGGAGTGTTGCAAAGGTGGAAAAGAGAATTTTAATTTGGAGAGAGAACACAAGACGAGATGAGAGACAACAGTTAAGAGGTAGCAGAAGAGTGCGCAGGGAGCAAGTTAGGGCCAAATGAGAAGAGACAAATATAGTGAACTTCTAAAGAAGAAAGAATTAGTGGTAGTATATACTGAACGGTAAACTAGTAAGAGAAAAGGATACCAACATCACCAAAGTGTATCCAGGCCTAGTCTAAATAATGCTGGTCCTGCCACAGGCTTCTACTGATCTCAGCTGTCATGAGGTTAACTTTTAAACAGTATACTTCCTTAAGAATTACACTAACAAAAAAGCATGTAGTACAAGCAGTTTTAATATTTTTTTCTGTGATTATGCCACCAACAATGACTCTGGGCCAAATGCTGAGATGTCATGTACTGGCTTTGCTTCTTAAGGACACATCTGTTTTACACTTGATGCTAGAGTTTTAAGCATTTTTGGTTTTGTTTCAACTGTAGTTTCCCTTCTCTCATTTAGTATACCCACACAAACCATATTTTTCTTTAAAAACCATTTATATGAATTACCATTTAGCATGAATTACCATTAGCATGAAAAAGTGGTCAATAAATTGGAAAATAACATTTGTCCACAATTAAACCCATTAAACATTATACACACAGGGCAAACAGAAACAAATCTCAAAATACATTTTCTTTAATCTAGTTTGGACACACCTCATTTGCCTAAGATTTTTTAAACTATTTAGTAATTACAGGTCAAACATGGAAAGCTATTCATTTCTGCTTCCATTTTTCATAAAAACATTGTGGATACATTGAAGAAAAACTCAATTGCATTCACCAACATTCCCTGGATACAGCTATGTCTCACATGCACAGATAAATCATGTTTATGGGGTGTTAAAGTCTTTCTATCGGATTATGCTCATTTTGATTTCTACAGAAGACAACCCAGTACACACTCACTGGCCGCTTTATCAGGTACACCTTGCTAGTACCGGGTTGGACCCCTTTTTGCCTTCATTCTTCGTGGCATACTTTCTACAAGGTGCTGGAAACATTCCTCAGAAATCTTGGTCCATATGGACATGATGGCATCATGCAGTTGTGCAGCTAACAGATCTGCAACATCTCCTGTTCCACCACATCCCAATGGTGCTCTATTGGATCGAGATTGGTGACTGTGGAGGCCACTGGAGTACAATGACATATTGTCATGTTCAAGAAACCAGTCTGAGATGATCTGACCAGCTTTGTGACCTGGTGCATTATCCTGCTGGAAGTAGCCATCAAAAGATTGGTACGATTACATCACAGGGCACCACTCCTCGCACCTCTCCACCAGGCTACTGGCAGGAGGAGGGCCGTGCTTCCTGCCAGAGGAACCGATGGTGAATCGGGTTCCGCATCGTCTGTAAGCTTCCGTAGAGTTAGCTTTGCTCAACTACTGGACAATTCAGAGACTTCCAGGTTGAGACCAGCCTTTAAACAATTCATTTTTGGTATCAACTTCCAGGAAAGCATTTTAAAGGCCATCAGCAGCACTTTCCACAGACAGGTGCTTTCCTATTCTTCTGAGCAGGGCTGATTATTTCACCCCCTCTATCATCAGCATTTTGCACGATAATCCCTAAAATGGGTCACAAAAAAAAAAAAAAGCTGCCTACTGAACCGCCTACCCCGAGCAGCTGCTCCTGCAGTATGTCTACCTCGGTCCAGGAGTATTTTCGCACTCCATCTCGCATCACAGGCCTCGGATGACCACTCAGCGGGATCCCCTGCCTTGAGGATGGGGCTCCTGCACCTCAACATTCACAACAACCTTTGCTCCAGAAGTGCTGCAATTGTTTTCCTCGGCTCCATGGAGCAACGATTTCTCTACTCTGATCCTGGAGCTCAAACAAGTGGTCAGAGACGAGGCATCTGCGCTGTGCACTGACCTGACATCAATGGAACGTCGAGTGGTAGCACACCTGCCTTAAGCACAGGGCCCCAATTGGTGTGACCACATGGTCTGACCACACTCCCGTGAGTCTACTGGTAGACTCGCCCCTTATTCATCCTTCAGGCCACTCCTGGCGACTGAATGAATCTATCCTTTCCGATGATTCTACCAAAAGTGAAATGGCCCAGGTTTTAACGCATTATTTCCAGGAAAATTTGCCATCTGATACCCTGGGTCTTACAATATGGGAGACGCACTTTAAAGACCCTCTAGGCCCCCATTTCGTTAGTGCTTTCAACTCCATTATGGAAGGCAGGTGCTTTCATACTCATACCATGTCGGCATCAATATCGCTTATCCCTAAGGATGGTAAGGATCCTGAGCACTGTGGCTGTTGCCGTCCTATCTCGCTTCTTAATTCAGACCTCAAACTTTTTGAGAAAATTCTTGCTAACCGGCTTATGCCGCTTCTGCATAAACTCATTCACCCTGACCAAACGGGGTTTGTCCCAGGCCGTGAGGCTCAAGATAGCACCATACGTGCTCTCAGTCTGTTGCATACGACATGTCCCACTATCTTTCTATCCACAGAAGCTGAGAAAGCG
>VKOC01016975.1:0-16205 GCA_009364415.1 Spea multiplicata
TATATAATACATATATATATACATACATATATATAATACATATATATATACACATACGTACATATATGCACCAACCAGGCATCCACCCACCAGGGAAGTTATGCACCCACCAGGGAATTGTGCACCAACCAGGGAACTTATGCACCAACCAGACTACCACCCACCGGGGAAGTTATGCACCAACCAGGGAACTAATGCACCAACCAGACATCCACCCACCAGGGAACTTATGCACCAACAGTGGGACTGGTGGGTTACATCCAAGGAAGAATGGGAAGCCATTGGGCAGAGACTGGCGAAGGCGGTGTATATTTATTTGTAGTTGGTGCCGTTTTCATTACCAGAATGTATTACCAGGTGTGGGTCACTGTAGGTTTGCTGATTATACAGCTAGACTTATTGTGTTATGTTGGTCTGCAGGAGGCAAAAAGGGAGTTTATGTATGTATGTATGTATGTATTATATATATAAATCTCACTAGCTACTTTATTACGCACACCGGTTCAATTGCTTTTTCTTACATGGTAGGAACTCAATGCATTTAGGCTGATGTTCAAACCAAGCATCAGAATAGAGAAGAAAGGGGATTTCAGTGACTTTGAAAGTGGCGTGGTTGTTGGTGCTAGATGGGCTGGTCTGAGTATTTCAGAAACTGCTGATCTACTAGGATTTTCATGCACAACCATCTCTAGGGTTTACAGAGAATGGTCTGCAAAAAAAGTATTTAGTGAGTGTAAGTTACATAGTACATAAGGTTGAAAAAAGACCTAAATCCATATATATATATGTTTTTTCAGTGGTATGATTTAATGGTGGAAATTATTATTGCCCCCCCCTGCCCCCCCCGTTTGCCACTGCACCTCCCACAGTGTGGAAGCAGCCTTGGTTTGACTGCGGGGTCACGTGACGACCCAGATAAGTTCCTGTCTCCCCAATTCAAAATAGCTTAGAAAGGGCCCTTCCGACTTGAATCAGGCCCTTTCTAAACGATTTTGAACCGGTACAAGAAGACAGGAAGAAGGGGTCACAGAGGTCGCTCAGGGCCCCTGTAGTTATGCCAGTGCATGCATTTCTCAATATACCAATAAATCCACTTACATAAATGATTCATAATTTACAAATTTGCGATTTCATCAATGATGAAAGAGAAGGCGTACTTGCTTATTAAATGTGTTCCTTTTATTCATATTGCTAAGGTGCTGGTAGTAATTCACCAAAACAAATAAAAATTAAAAAGGTAGAACATTCTGAACATTAGACTGTCCTTTTTTCAGTAATCCACTTTGATATCAACCTTAATTCTTTTCCCTTTAATAAATATCTGAGAATGTATTTTACAAAATATGTATGAATCACATTAAATGTTTTGGGTTATTGAAAACAAAGTATACAGAACAGAAAACGGTCTTATGCAACAGTAAAAATTTAATGAAAATATTTGTGTGCAGAAGATGAACCAAAACAAAAGTCACTTTTCCCAAATACTACATTTTACAGCTCAGTACAATAAAAACACCAAATTATTAATGTGCACCAATTAAAACATGTAGTATATATCAGAGAAATGGACCAAAGTATGTACCACGGGAGCAGCGATCTTAACTTCCCGTTTCCATCAGCTGCATAATTTTGCCTCCCTGTTAAGCAATCTCTTTTTTTTGTAAGTTATCCATTGTTTAGGAGAATGTGCCAGATGATGAAGGCACTTCTTTAAATGTGTATTATTTTTTAGAATATCTCCTGGTTGCTTTTTGTTTTCTATGTGCCAAAGCAGCCGTAAGGGCACCCAAAATTTGATCCTTGTTGTTCAGTACATTATACCGATTTACTTCTATTAGTTGGTCAAAGTTATTTGGCTCATAAGTGAAATTCTTTGTCCGGAATGGCGAGTCCTTTTCAGTTAGAGAAAAGTCACCATTGCTCATTTCCTCTTCTGTCTCGCGAACAATCCCTGTGAGGGACAAAAATGAGACAAATAAATTAGTGAGACCCCGTAAACAACTATTTCTACCTCCTTCAGTAGACAGAGCATCTCTTCACCATGCTGCTCAGTTTATTGGTTTATTGTAATAATCATGCAATCAAGCAGTCATTTCTGCACATATCTGACATAAGTATATTTGGCAACCCCCACTTTAAAACATAAAAACATCCACATACTCACTCACTCACTCACTCACTCTTACTCACTCTCACACTTATACTTTTGCGGAAGTTCCTTGGGAGGCCTGGCGGACGGAACTCACGCCGGAGAGAAGAAGATGAAAAAAGATGACAGAAGGAAGAAGATGAGACAAGAGAAGAAAAAGAGCTATGGGAATGGAGACAGGGGCGCGGAAGCGGTCGACAGACAACATTGAGAGAGAGGGAATTTCCTCAAGACTTGGGACCTCTGTGTGACAGTGTGGCAACCCCCTGATGAACGGCACCGGGGGCAGACTGCATACCCTGCCCCCTACCAAATACGGCACTGCATCAAACCATGCGTGTTAGCCCCAAAACATTATCACATATAGTTATTAATTGGTGTGGGATTGGTTTCTCTTTTTTCCATGAAATTTTATGCGTTTTTTTATGCGAAAGTTAAGCGTGGTACTTGAGCGTTGCCCAAATGGTCAATGGCCATCCTAATACTGAAAACACTGCTCCAGTAAGGATAACATCATATATCATCTCAACTGAATGTTACCAACACTAATGGAGCATATTATACTATAGCAAAAACGAGTGATACCTGGTGCTTTGAATTTACGAAAAGTGTTGTTGACCATTGGGAAGTGAAGCACTATGGGGCATGCAGAGTCGTCCTTATCCATGAAAACGTAACACTCCTTTGGGTGTTTCTCATCCTCCTCACTTATGGTTATATTGGGGAATGGGATGCCCCTCTCTCTGCAGTATTGTTTGGTGAGGTCCAGGACCTGATGTTCAGGAGAACAAAAGAAAATTAAATAAAGTGCCTTCTTTGCATAGCATACGACTTCCATTCTTTGGAACTCACCTGAAATGGGGCATCCCAAGAGTAATTGAAAGATAAAATGACATCAACATCTCTTTCTGGCTGCAGTACAAGTAGGAAAGGGGAGTTAATAGAGAAGCCACCATCAACTAAGTACAGATTTTCCTCCATTGGAGTTAGCTGATTAGGGAAAGCATCCAGGTGATTCCCTAAAGGGAAAAAAAATATGTTATGGCGTTTTTTACTTGTTATTTCAAGACTAGGTCTGTTAATCAGATGAATCAATTTATCATCTGGCCTATGTGACTTATCATTGGCAGATTAAAAAAAACTCAAAAATCAAAATTCTTTGTACATAAAATCCATTATTTTATTTTATTTTATTTAATTTAAAAAAAGCTAATAGTATTTGTACCATGAAGAACATTCAAAAAAAAAAGTTAATCACCGGAGAAGAAAAATAAATAAAAATAAAAGTTCAACATCTCAAAAGAATTCATGTTTTGGGGGTCTCCCATTCAGATGGTATTTTAACACTAAAATACTTAAAGTTAAACTCTCGTGAATATGCTTGTAACTGAAGATATCATTTAATACAAAGAATATTAATATTAATGAAAATCCAGTTCACAGCTGTGAAATATTTACCTTTCCATGCCACAAACTCTCTGACCCCGACATAGTTCTTGTAGAGATAAAGACCTCGTGTGAAGTTATATAGCTCAGCAGCAGTAAATCGAGACTTGAAGAAATCCTGGAATAAGCTTGACACGATTCCCCCTGGCATCACCAGGCGAGTCTGTAGGCGAAAATCCCGGAAGTGTAATTTACGACAGTCATCTGAAACAATAAAAATGGCGTTTTATGCTTTGTAATTATCAACAATCAATCAGACAAACATTTATAATGCCAGAGACGTTAACAACGCATACAAAAATTAAAAATCAGAATCTTCAAACAAGATCAAAATTTTGCATTTGAGGAAAATAATAAATATGCCATTAACAACAAAACTGGCACACAGTACATTAAAACGGTTTTCGTTAGAGGTAATTTGTTCAGTACATAAGTGTAAGAGATATGAGGTTCTGCAATAGGGGGCAAGAAAACATTTCTGTGGGCACCCATGATGAGAGGTTATACTGCATATGTATCATGTGTACGCTAGCGCGTATGTATCATGTGTACGCTAGCGCGTATGTATCATGTGTACGCTAGCGCGTATGTATCATGTGTACGCTAGTTTTTTCCTAACCAGTCACCCACTAATCTACTCTTTTCTGGCTTCTTTACACTGTTTATATAAAGAGAATAAAATAAAAAAAGTATTTTTCCCCCCACATAAGAGATGCATCCATACCTATTACTTTTATGACATCCGTCAAAGAGTTGAGCCAGCGAATTCCCGTGCCAGCAGCCCGAGCCCATATCTCATCAAGATTTGCAGCAAATGCACTGCCCCAAACACCTGCAAGAATATTATTGCATAAATCTTCTTTTTGACACTTCTTTAGTCAAGTGCATATTGCAGACAGTGGCTTCCATAATATGAATACCCTAAACCCTTTCCAGAAAAGAGAAATGTTTAGTCAAGTACATATTTGCCAGAAACACCTAATTATCACAGTGACGGTATGTTGCCATAGAAACTGAAAAGCATTTTTGAAAGCATTGAGACACAACCTATCCACAGATCAAGAAAAGAATCCTTGGTAATGTCTATGACATGGGAATACAAAACGCTGTTGCAGAAAACTAATAAAGTACCCAAGGCCAAACAACCATAACACACTTTATGAATAAATGATAAAGGATATCATCAATTTTGTGTGCATCTTTTCAATACAGAGAGGCTGTGTATATGGTGGGAATTGGTAGAAAATGTGTAATCACTATATGAACCTGAGAAACATTCTTGCATTTATGCCACTTTACACCAGAACAGATCTTTATACAGAACCACCATCCCAAAACCCAAGAATCAACACATGTTTTCCTAAATGCACATAAAAGTGGAAATTATTGGAGGAGCAGTCAGCTTCCATTGTGGGATGTGTGCATAATACGGGTGGTATTTCCCAGTGAGTTCACATAGACCCATTTTTTCTAATGTGCTCACCTTGTAGGAAACAGATTTTAGGTTCTTTTCTTTTTTTAACGAGATGCCCCATGAAGAACTCGCTTCCAAAATCCTCCGCGCGCACAAAGGCTCCGTATTTCCGGAATCCGACCTCATGGGGTGTAAACTCACACCATTCTAATGAAACACAAGAAATGATCAGCTAACGCGGGTAACTGTATTAAAAGCGTTAGAAATCAGTAAAAAGAACATCCAAATTATGTTTGCAGACTTTATATTGCAGTCACAACTGGTTATTTTTTTCCCCACGGATATTAGCATTGTCATAAATTATACAGAGCTACAGATACATTCTAAGAAGCACTCCATTTCACAAGAAATAAGCAACACGTTGTAGAGCAAACATATATTGACCTGAAATATGCTCTTAAAAGTCATGTTTGATCATGCTTACAGACCTCAACTTCTTCATCACAAAAATATTGGCGAAACACCTTCCCAACTTTTGTAAGGCAAACAAGTACTAAGTGTATCCACTTTTAGTTGTAAACCTATTAAGAATCTATGTTACATTTTCTGCTTCCAGCATTTTCCCCAATTTTAGGACAAGGTCTTATTATTCACCTGCAAATTCTCCGCCATTAATGTTCACTCGGACATTGACTCCAGCATAGATAGGGTAAGGGTTCTGAGCTCTCGATACGCACTGCTGCTGGTCTGACAGTTTCACCGGGTTATCCTAGAACATATTATATTTCATGGAGATGTAGCACAAGGGGGTATGTAGTTACTGTATATAATAGCTATGAATTACCCATTATTCATTCACCCCAATCTTTTCAGATATTCCCATTGCTTCCTCCTTGTGTATTTGTATAATTTAGATTATGTTCTTCCAAAGACATGTTCTCAGGAAACGGACACAGTATTCTAAATGGGCTCTCACCAATGACCTATATTACTGTAAAGGTGTTGCCAGTGCACCCTGGCTGATATACCTTCTGATGCAGGAAGTATTCAATCACAAGGCCCCACAGGTCAGTGAAGTTGACATTATAGCCATCTTTTTCCATGGCCATAAGCTCCTGTGTACAGTGTCGCAGCCGCTCAGGTGAGAACGCTCCTGCCTTGCTGGCTGTTACAAAGTTTCTCGCCTTGCTGATCGGATCTCTGAGGTCCTTCTGTGACCAGTCAGGGTCCTCATAAAGCGTAGACATACACCTAAACATATGAGGACAACTTTGATATTGTTGCTAACACAACATATCGTAAGTTGTCCAGTGGTCCAGCCTGTAGCTGTACACACGTTCTGCATTTTCCGACCATACCATGTTGATCCCGACACCCCAGAGATATATGTGACACTGTGCAGTATGTTCAGATCCTGAAGTCCTAACAGGCTTCCATAGAACGAGGTCATCGCTCGAGTTCCTCCTCCTGAACCCAGCACAGCAATCACTGGAACCTAAGAGTAGAGATATATCTGCTGACAATATGTTTCTTAGACAGACATGATATGGTCATACAAGTCCAAATGAAGTAAAAAAATAATAAAACATCTTATAATAAGGGTAGAATTTACATTAGCTATCCACACTACAAACTACTGCATCATACTAGTTCTTATTTAAATGATAAAACAATTTAAAACTATAATACAATTGAAATTCTACAGGAAAACAAATGGAAATGTCTACAACTGGAAGAGATGCATGGCGTACCCCCTAGGCACAGTCATCCATAGAGTAAATGGGATATAAGTGCATCACAGTAGTCTATAGCATTAAGCATCACAACCAATGTTCTCCTAGAAAAGAAGAACATTCAGGTTTGTAAAGAGGGACAGGGGAATTCAGGAAGCAACAAGAGAATATCCAACCTAAAAAATGCACATTTGGCACGTATGCAAGGTCACCATCTCTGTATTTTTAAATACCTAAAACACTCATCTCAATAACTGCTGTTATCAACTATGACAAGTTTAGTAATTGTCATGTTCCATTGATAAAGTTTGATTTCCATGTAATTGGATATCTCACCTCTTCTGGTTTAGGGATTCTGCTCAGCTGTAGAGCCTTTCCAAGGCACTGGGAGGCGACTACCTTTCTCTTCTCAAGAAAGGTCTTCTCCCCTTTAGACAGATCAAAACCAAGACGCACATCAAGCTCCTGGGAGCTGACCTCAAAAATAAGAAAAAAAACTGCAAATCCTGGTAATTTTTGCAATAATAAAAGCTAATTTACATGTAAAAAATGTGTTAAATGTATTCGTACGTGTATGTGGGTTGGTGATGATGTATATTAGACATGTGCACGGTGAGCAAAATCGATTCGGCCAAGTTTAGTTACGTTTTTGGGCAAAATTTTTTATTTTTTGGCTGTTCAGCTCAGATGAAATTCAGGGCCCTTTTTTGATTCAGAAACGACATTTACAGGGCGTTCCAAAAGGAGGAGATCCCTAACACCTTCTGGTCAAAAAAAGGTTCCCTCAGAGTTAGGACGGTCACAGAGGGGCAGTAGCAGTAGTAGGGCACTGAGCCTGGCAGATGGAGAAGGGCTGATTTCCCACAATATTATACATATTATGTTGTCACCATTATCTATCAATGAAGAATAATAGATGACATGATAGAAAGATTACAGGTTTAGCAAGTAGCTAAAATGGGCAAATTTTCATCAATTCAGTTTCGTCAGAGATCGCACTCCTTTTCATTGATTTTCAACGCATGAAACAGGCAAATATAAAATGAACTTTGTACAAAAACGAACGCGCAAGTCTAATGTACAATACTACCAACCCAAAACCCAACAACCAGGAATTGTGTATCCTTAAACTCACAGCTCCTCTGTTTTCAAATTCATCCCAAGCTTTTGGTCCTGCAACCAAAAGAAAAAGTGGATTTTGTGAAGCAGTAGACATAGGCATACAGACTATTAATGGAAACTGAAATAATGCATTTATCAAACACCAACAGAATTGTTTTACCTTGGACAAAGGGAGATTTATCTCTTCTTCCTGCTCTTCAGGAAGGGATGAAACTGGTAAAGATCCTTCACCCACTATCAAGACCTGTTTGTCAAGCTCAGGCGCCAGGTCATCCTTATAAGAAACACAGAATCAAACCTTTATGTTACTTATTCATTTGTCTTAACATACCTTTAAATGCCCCGTCCAGTCTTCACCTGTCCAATTCGCAGAGTCTGCTGCAGGCAGACGTCAAGCTGCGGGCTCATGTCTTTATCCGCATGGAACAGAAAAGGTATTCCCTCGTTGCAAGGTGCTGAGTTTTCAAACGGGATACAGATTTGCTTTTCATAAGAACCAGGCACTGATAGCTTCAGGAGACGATCTCCTGAAGGGTTTTATGAGACATGTCCATGTTAAGGCATTAGATTCAGTAAGGTCCATTTTGACCCAATAGACACTTTGGAAGTCCAACGATTAATACCCAACCATGCAGATTCCGTCCATATGAAAGGATAAGATGTATGCAATATCTTGTCTGCAACTTCCACCAAACTTTGTCCAGTGGGTAACACCTGACCTACTGGGTGGGCAATCATTCCCTGAGTAATAGGACATGACCAATTCTCAAAAATCTAACTAAAAATGTGCTCCGTTATTCTAATTCAATTGGCAGGGCTGACTGTGTGTGTTTTAGTGATGAGTGTCTGTGTGCATGTCCTGATGTATGTGATGTGCAAATGTCTGGTTGTGTGTTAGGGTGAGTGCCCCTTCTGAGTGTCACTGCAATTCCTCTAGAGAATTCAGCAGTGAAACTACCTTTCTCTCCATGTTGCTTTTGTCCTTGGTGGATTCTTCCTTCAATACACAGACAGGGATGAGCCTGGGAAATGTTAAAACTAGATTCAGTTCTTTTCCCGTGATGTTATCTTAATCATATTGATGATATGATAACTGCAAGGAAAGTAAGTTAGCAGGGACTAAATAACAATATATCTATATATCCAGCGTTATGGATTTGGTGGAGAATTTGGACCTCCAAGTGAAGAAATTAGAAGCAGAAAGGGTTGACCTGTGGCAGATGGTAAAGAGCTTTCAGGACAGAGGAGGTTCTACAAACTGATCAGAAAGGTACATGCAATAGAGTTGGGGGCACATGTATCCCCAGCACTTCTCTTTTACTTCACTGTACAATGTTTTATTTGCTTTGGCTTCAGGATTGATTGTGTTAGAGATGCCCCCTCATCTTTTCATTCAGGCTTCTTAAAACATACAATACAAACATAGGGGCGCATGTACATGTGGAAAAAAGAAAAATAATAATAATAATAGTGTGATATTGTATGATATACAAAGCTATATGTAAGTGTGGTGGATACACTCACAAGAGTGGAAGATAGACAGGCTCTTCAGGATAAAATATTTCTTTTATTTCTTCGTATTTCTAAAATGTTCAAATGAAAGAGAAAAAACAAACAAACCGATGGTGCAGTATTTTCTTGTATAGGTTTAGGAAAAATCAGATTGCACTTACAAGATAGTCTATAAGATCAGGCACTTCAGTTTAAAATTCATGGGTACATGAAAAGTCCTTTGAATGGTCCTCTATTCAAAGGACTTTTCATGTACCCATGAATTTTAAACTGAAGTGCCTGATCTTATAGACTATCTTGTAAGTGCAATCTGATTTTTCCTAAACCTATACAAGAAAATACTGCACCATCGGTTTGTTTGTTTTTTCTCTTTCATTTGAACATTTTAGAAATACGAAGAAATAAAAGAAATATTTTATCCTGAAGAGCCTGTCTATCTTCCACTCTTGTGAGTGCATCCACCACACTTACATATAGTTTTGTATATCATACAATATCACACTATTATTATTATTATTTTTCTTTTTTCCACATGTACATGCGCCCCTTTGTTTGTATTGTCTTCGTTTGAACACTGAGAGGAGTGTTATCTTGGGCCGCGGCAGTACTGTGAGGAAGAGTATATATATATATTTTTTCATTCACTTACCTGGTGTTTATTTCCTTTTTCTTTTAATCTAGAGGGTTGTACTGTATGTTGGCGTTATACGGATGAACCCTGCATATCTGGTGGAATTATTCATTGATCAAGCCTTTTGGCGAGTGATAGAACGTCTGATTCGAGGGATAGATGACCCGTGCTTTGTCCTGACCCCTGAAGCTGCTATTTTACATCACAATCCTCTGCCAATTGCCAAATATAAGAATTCAGTTACATATCATATACTTAGCACTGCAAAGGTGGTTATCCCCCACTTTTGGAAGAGACAAGGTACCGCACCAATTCAGGCTTGACTAAATAGAATGCAGTTATTTTCCTATATGGATTACCTTTTCTGGACATCAAGAGAGGAGATGGTGTAAGGAACTCACACTCTCACCATCTTTCCCTTCTCTATTATGTGTAACATGAATTACTCAAGTATGCGATTAGAGGTTGTCGTACCCAAACACATCATACAGTTCTCTGATGTAATGTCTCTCTTTGGGGAATATGTATGTCTTTCACATATTCTTATTTACTTCACAGTACACACTTGTGTTATTTATACAGTTGGTGGCGATTTGGCACGCATTCATTTTATGTTATTATTTTTTATTTTACATAAAATTGTATCCATGTTATTGAACAAGTGTTACCCTGTCCTGGTCATGCAAATATATTACTTACTTTGTTAAAAATTTACAATTATACTTGTACACAGAGGTGTCTGAGATGATATGATGCATGGGTTACATGGATATATATATATATATATATATATATATATTATTGTTCATTCATTACCATGCATGTATGCTTACTGTTGTACTTGAACGATATGTACATTCTATGGAAAATATGCCTATGTATTTGGTTGTTATTTCTGTTTACTGTATATACTCACATTGAACTTGGATGTTACTATAGATTGTATTATCAATAAACGGATAATTTATTAAGTCTTCTCTACTTCTTGATAAATGGACCCAATTGACATTTCCCTAATGCTTTAGTAAAACCACTTTTGACACTATAGCCAATATAGATGTGTACAGTATAAACTGTATATTTGTAATTATCATGTAAAAATCACAATTAAAAAAATATATACATTCGAGATTTTCTAAAAAGCCCCAAATGAGTTTAACTGGACTAAAATTACTGTGATGAAATGCATTTTTGTAAAATAACTGTAATGATTTGGATTAAAGAGTAAGCATTTGTCAGAAAAAAGTGTCAAACTGTTTTTTTTTTTTTCTATACACAGGATCCATGTTAGACATGTTGTCACCTTTCCCCGTTATAAGAGAAAATAACATACAATATAGCAGGACATTAAATAAGTGTAAAGCCAGTGCAAATTGACAAAGTCAGCATTTATCTACTCTTGCAGGAACCTCCCCTGAGCCTATATCTTGAAAATGTCATCATTAGAATTTATAATGAACAGTAGTGCATGCCTCTGGTATTTCACATGCCCTTTATGATGAAGAATTTGGAATTAACTCTTAAAATACTTCAGCTCCATGTTTTTTTTACATACCTAAACAAAACTGTTTGCATGCACTACAGTAATTTGAGAGTAATCGAGCTAATCTTCTGAAACAACATTTTAGTGTCCCGTGCAGCCTCACTAAAATAGAATAACGATTAGAGTACTGTGTAACCCTTAAGTATGCATTCTTTAACCTGTAAAAAAATAAAGGCACTTACCTTAATTAGCAGCTGCAGCTGTAGAGCTGTAGTACATGCACCCCCCCGCCTAGGGCCCTGTTTTCTTAACATTATTGGCTAGTTAAAATTAGTACCCCCATAAAAAATCTCCAATTGAAATTTTATTAGTTTACTGAGATTTTTGCTTTGAGCTGGTGGTGGAGCTGGCTGGCAGTGGAGCTGGCTTGTAGTGAGTACACATGTATGCGCAGTGGCAGCAGGAAGTGTTTAAGCCTAATATATCTCCCGAGAGATAAGGAGCTGGGGGCAGGAATGGGGCGGCAAATGCATTCTGCAGAATCCCTTCATTTACAGAAGGGGAAACAATAATTTAAGAGGATCACTCACCTATCAGTTAAAGTGCATAGGCTTTCTAGAGTGTACCTCTGATTTTAAAAAAGACACTGGGGTTTATTTACTCCACATAGGTTGATAGGTAAATACAACCTCAAATGCACAACAACACATAACATATTACACTGTGTTGTGGTTTATTAAAATAAAATAAAGCCAAAATGGAGAAGCCATTTGTAAAAAATTAAGTACACCTTATTAAATAGTTTGTAGAACTACCTTAAATAGGAATAGCTCGAAGTAATTGATTTCTATATGACTTTATTAGTGTCTCAGATCCTTGTGGAGGAATGTTTACAATGTTCCTTCGGTACATTGAGATTTGCAGGCATGTATTTATGCAAATCTCTCCTAAGGTCCCGCCACAGCATTTCAATCAGTTTGAGGTCTGGACTTTGACTGGGTCATTGAAACACCTTGATTCTTTTCCATTTCAGCCATTATGCAGATTTGCTGGTGTGCTTGGGATCATTGTTCTGTTGCATGACCCAGTTTTGGCCAAGCTTCAGCTGTCAGACAGATGGCATCACATTTGACTCTAGAATACTTTGGTATACAGAGGAGTTTATGGTCGACTCAATTACTGCAAGGTTCCCAGGTCATGTTGCTGCCCAACAAGCCCAAATCATCACCCCTCCACCACCGTGCCTTGACAATTGGCATGTTTGAGATGCTTGTCAAAGTTTGTGGTATTGTGGTTTGTGTTTTTTTTCCACACACATTGTACTTCATGGATAAATTTATATTTCCTGGTATATGTCACTGACAAACAACACCCTAGTATCTGTTCAGGAACATGTCTGGAGTACAGTTATACCACCAATGCATAGGGTTGCCGGGTTGTTTGGGGGATAAAAGGCCACATTTCGAAGGTGTGCACTTTTCAACTTGGAATTTTGGCATCTGGTAATCCTGGGCCCATGTCTTATTTGGGACATCTTTAAAGCCAGTGCATTAAATTTTCCATGTCAGGATATTTGTGAAGATACAGCGCCAATTTTAGGAGTTGCTCATAAAATATAAAACAACTAATTTTTAAAAATATTGTATTTTTTACATTTTTGGACGCTTGCTTTTACATTTTTTTAAAAATTGATGGTTTCCCCTTATGGTTGTCATGTTGACCATTAGTGTGGTCTTTTTATTTTTTAATTTAATTACATTTATTTTATTATTTTTTTAACTATTTTACCATTTTTTTTATTTTTTCTTTTATTTTACTGATCACATAGTGATAAGTCAGCTGTGCTCCATTGAGTGCCCAGCTGGCTGCTTCCATCTTGTTAGAGGCCCCTGGTTTTTTTGTGTTGCTGTAAGCAAAGAAAGATTATATCACTCAGACAGTATATCAGTCCCCATCCAGGCTGTGGAGCTGCATGTCTTTTGTTTCCCTGTCTTGCTGTGGTCCATTTCTGGATTTCCGTATGCTCTGTCCTGAACCTCTGACTCCTTGATTCCCGTCTTGCTCTGTCCTCCTTGCTTGCTACGTTTCTGTTGATACTCTGCTTAGCTTCCATACTCCCAGCCTGCAGCATCCTGCACATGATTCTACTGCTATGTCTCATGCCTGCTCCAGGGTGCCTGCAGGATATCGCCAAATTACATCAGCTGCTATGTCAGGGCGCTGGTATGTTGCTGCACAACCATAGGTGCCCACCTGGGATAGTGCAGTCACTCTGCATCAGGCCCTGTCCTACTCCGCTACTGCGCAATAACTCCTGCACTCCATCTTTGGGCACTCTGGGTCATTACAGGCGTCTGTATGGACCCAGTTCCTGACACAGTAACAGTGAAGATTAAATGACTCTCCATTTTTTTTAGGTAATGTATGAAGATGTGTTATGCTGGTTTCGGTGTTCTGTCAGCTCTTCCTGCCTGTTCTGAAGCATGCCTGTTTCTGGGCCTGAGTCTGCAAGAGTCGGCTTCCTCATCCCTGAAACAAAAAGCTCAGAATTTTCCTCTGAAATTCATTGGCCCACATTCACTCACACATTAACTCTCTCACACTCTACTTCTCGTTCACTCTCTCTTTCATGCTCTCTAAATGTTTCCCTAAATTCTCTGCTGACCACTTCCATTTCTGCTGACTACTTCTGCTTCTGCCGACCTCTTTTTCTTCCGCATCTTCTGCATCTTCTTCATTCTCTTCTTTCTGTTAATCTCCACAGACATAACTGGTCAGGCACTTTAACTGAATGCCTACACGCTACAAATCCCCTCCTTTCATCTAACTGCAAGGATATTATTCAGCAACTTACAATTAGTTTCCAATAGGGAAATGGGTCTGAAGGTGAAAGGAGATGAGGGTCTCTCCCCTCTTTAGGTAGTACGATTATCTGTGTCATTGAAAAATCAAAAGGTAGCTCCTAAAGGGTTTACTAAAATTCTGTAGGGAGGCTGTGAATCCCCTGGGGCTTCACCTGTCTTTTAAGTGCCCAGGGTAGCTTTCACATCCTCTACTGTTATGGGCATATTTAATATTTTCATTTGATTGTCTGTTAAAGACAGCAAGTTTGCCTGGTTTATGAAATGGTATTGAGATATAGAATCTGCTGTGTCTTTGGTAAGAAACATTTCACTAATTTCTGTAAAGTCTGCATTTTTCTCTGAATGGATATGGATGGGCTGTGATAGGTTTGATGAGCCTAGATAGAGAGCATGACTTATTTGATTCAATGGTCAATCTAGCATTTTTAAATTTTATCCTAAGTGTACTGCCATAAAAACTGTAGGCGGACGGTGCTGTAGCCATTCTTTTTTGGGCTTTTGTTAATGATTTGCTTAGGGAACACAATTTTGTATGTGCTTCTTTCTTCTTTTTAGCCACATGGAATATAATGTGGCCACGCAATAGTGCTTTGGCAGTCAATACAGTGCAGTTTGCTAATACGGAAGAGGGGCATTACTATGTTGATCATTATATTGTATATTGTCAACCCACGTATCCACTAAAATAGCCCTATAATCTAAGGATTGGCGGAGGAGGAATGGCATTCTTCAATTAAAAGATGTATAATTAGGGGATTTAAAGGCCAATGTGATAGTGATCATGGCATGGTGCGAGATAACAATCTATCTTATGTCAGTGCTGAACAAAAGGTGTTTTATCTACTGGATGCATCATTCTCCAGCTAGTCACTAGATTCAATGATTTCTGTATCCCAACAATAGGGTTGTTCTTTATCTTACCATAAGAGTTCACTTTCTTACTATGATGTAAAAGATGGTCTGCTTAGGCATTACAGTCACCACCTATAATTATCTCTTGATCTGTGAACTGCATTAAGATACCATACACTTTATGAAAAAACTGGGCTGTATTAGTATTAGGAATTAGGAATGTATAAAGATTACATAATACCAGTCTAAGACCAGCAAGCACACAATCTTTAATAATTTTGTTGTCTAAATAGATGAGATATTTATGAACTATTGTAGCCTGGCCTCTGCTTTTGGGATTGAAGGAAAAGGTTATGCATTCCCCCAACCAGGCGGGCCTCGAGGTTGGGAGAAGATGGGTTTCCTGCAAAAAGGCTATTTGAGTGTTTGGTTGCTTAAGGTAGGTCAGAATGGAGCTGCTATTGACAGGGCTGCGTAAACCCTTTACATTCGAAGATGTTAAGACGTGTCATATCTTGACACTTTATAGTTTGCTGGTGTACAGTTAGGTGTGGAAGAAGTCATGTACAAGTTGGTAACGATTCTTGAAAAACATTGCTACATGAAAATTAGCCACCCTCTCCCAGCAAGGAGGACTACCCAGAGAAGGATAAGAAGCCTGGCAGTGGATGGCTGGTCACCCAGTAGGAGGCTTGCACCCGGAATATGTAGAACACGAGACAAGAATTAAAACATGTATTCATGAGAACAATATGGAATAAATATAACAAGAAAAAAAAACATTAAACCTGGGAACTTGAATTGCTGAAATTATTATTTACAGAAACACCTGTAACTGAGTTTAAAGGTGATCTCACATCTATGAAGCATAGTGTCCCATAATGCCGACGTGCCGATGCTGTTTGGTTCTCATAACTGACTGTGATTTCCTATAGTATATATTTTTCCATCTATAGGAAAGGTTATCTTTCTCAAAAAAGTGTGCTGCTTTTAAAAGAT
>VKOC01016980.1:0-119304 GCA_009364415.1 Spea multiplicata
CACACACACATATATATACACACACACATATATAGTTTTTGGGCGTAGAGGGGGATATGCATCTAGACATGTCACGGCCATACTGGTGTGTGATATATATATATATATATCACGCACACACGCTGTGGGTGTATTTTAAGACGTACCCGCCTCCTTTCACGTCGAGTCAGCACCTGACCATGCAACAATCTCCAAACCATTCGAGCCGCCACTTTGGTGTCAATCCAGAGGAGCCGGAAGCCGTGGTAGAAGTGCTTGACCTCATCTATTACTCTCTGGCCCAGGGACTTGCGCACAACCTGCGTGACCTTCTCGGGTTCTAGAGAAGGTGCTTCCGGAGGAGGCTTGTTCTGGAGATGTGATCTGGAAGTGTGGTAGATACGATTGCCAACGGCGGGGTGGTGGAAGGCGACAGGAGCCCAGCAGCTTCTCTTTAGGAAAATGGCGTTTTGCATGGAGGACGCCGCGGCATATACAGGGCAACAGCTCTTCTGTAGGACGAGGCAAGAACCCCTGTAAGAGAACCAAATTCATTTTACCAGGAATATAAGAACACGCTGTATCCAGAACAATACAGATCTTATCAAAATGGGCCCAGAAAATTCAGTAAAACTGTGTATATTTTACTGGATTATATCAAGAAATACTACAAGATCTCAACATGCATACCTTGGGGGGGGAGGGGATTAACCCAACGCAACAATGATACCAGCTTTGAATAAATACTACAATATATAATATTTCTTACCGGGACACGAGCGAAGCACGGACAATGTTACAAGTGTAGGCGGCCATCTTTTCATACATTCAGGACCTAGAGAAATAATATATATATATATTATATATATATATATATATAGATATAAAATATATATGAATGGACAGGATAGGGTTAAAAGCCTCCACACAGCCAAAGAAAGCAGAGTATTTCCATACAGCTTGGATTTGATATACGGTATATTATGTAGGCTAAGCCTATCTCACCGGACGTGTACGTTAATGCATAGCATCGTTGAGAGGTCCTTTACATTTTCGTGATGTCCCCATTCTGCAAAATCCCCCTATATGCATTTAAAACTTTTGCCCCCCCCCAGCTATTCTCCGAGCACACAATATACTTACCCCCCAGTCACGCCGAAAGCCCCCCACTCACATACGGAAAGCTCTGCCATTCATTTCAATGGAAGCGCTTTCCTGGACCAAAAAGGAGGTAGGAAGTTGCAGCTCCAGAGATACAGCTTCTCCTTAAGGTAAGCTATTTTGTTTTCTTTTTTTTTTTTAATTAAAAAAATGCATATTAAAGAACTTCTGTAATACTTTAAACGTCTTTATTCTTCTTTATTTGGGAACATTAAACTGTCCTTTTAAAAGGGTGACATTCCATTTACTCGGCTGAATTTAAAGGTCGCCGACACCCCCACTATAGAAAAATGTATATTAAAGGACTTTGTGGGTAAATTAAAAAAAAAAATACAATAAAGCACTAACTTGACCTAGACATTGCAGTCCTGCAGCAGCTGCCCTCCTCCTCCATGATCCAACATTTCTGGCTACTGATTGGCTGCTTGAAGCTGTCAGTCAGAGGCAGAAAAGCACTTCTATTGAAACCAATGGGAATTCTTTCCCGACTCGCATGGACAGGGAGATGTGATTGGCCGATCACGTCTACTGCAGACTGGCTTATGGCCAATTCTGCTGCTGAACCCCAGCCATGTATTTGTCATAAACGACAACACAAAAACCTAAAGGGGCCACGCGGCTACCATATGCAACGATGGCTGGCGCATGCCTTTAACGCTTCTCTAGCTACATGCGGGATTAGAAATGGATAAACGAACCCTAAATCAAAATTAAAAAAAATTCCGCATCGTTGTTTTATTCTGTCAGCGAATGTTTCATTTTCCACACGACACGGATTTGTTGCCATAGAAACCGTGCTGCTTTGTTATGACGCAGCTGCGTATGATTCTGGGCTGCCTCACAATTCTGACGCCATCATCATCGTGATGTATCCCAGGCGCAGTCAGGGTAGTCGGGACGTGTTGGTGATTTGGGGGTCACAAAAAAAAAACAATCGGGGGGCTTAAGAACAATAACAAGAAGAGGCCCCTGAGACGTCACACAGAGGTGACACACGGAATTAACTGTATGACGTATGTAACAGCTTAGTATCACCGACCGAGTGCTGGCAGCTGTGTATAATGGTACCGAGTACCACTGCGTCATTGCAAGGGCCTCCGCGCAGCCGGTATGACCGGCCCATTCCCTCAGCCTCCGGCCTTTCCTACCTACTCTTCCCGGGAATTCGCTGATCACCTCCGTCTCTTCTCCCGGGGACGAACAACAACAGCTACCAGGCCGCTGACACCCCCGGCCAGCCAATCACAGGCCACACCATTGGCGAACAACCTCTTCCCAAAACCAGTAACGGGCGGGCAGCGGCACGAGTCCCACGCGATTGGCTGGAGCGGTCGAACGAGGTGCATGTTCTATGACGAAACCAGCAGGAGACCCCTCTGCCCTTACTGGAAATATCCTCAATGTCTGGTCTGCGCATGGCAAGGAGGCAGCTGCTCTGTTAACCCACGCACTACCAAGGGATTGCGCAATGCTTCTCCAACCTTACATTATGCGAGAAAGAACGAATAAATGCGATATAATAAATACGATATAATAAATGCGATATAATAAATACGATATAATAAATGCGATATAATAAATACGATATAATAAATGCGATATAATAAATACGATATAATAAATGCGATATAATAAATACGATATAATAAATGCGATATAATAAATACGATATAATAAATGCGATGTAAACACATAGCTGAGAGCTTTCACTGTCTGATAACGAGTAGCATGGATTGTAGATTTAAAGGGACATCCCAGTCATCCCACCCACTTTAATGCATACGATCGCTGAAAGGTCCCTTCCTTGTTTACTACATTGCCACCCCCTTCCAAATACATGGGGTAATTCTGCACCCCCCCCCATATGCATTTGCCTTCTGCCTGCCCCAAGTATTCACATTGCAGGAGATGTGTTCAGCACCTCCAGTGAGCTCCAGTGCTGACCCAGGGAAAGCTGCAGCCGGTGATCTCTTCAGACCCCCTGTGCGCGTGCACGGAAAGCGCTCCCATTGAGCGCAAGAGTCATCAGACAATGGATGGCAGCTGCAGCTCCAGAGTTGCAGTTTCGACCTTATTTTTTTCTAGTACAAGTAGAGTATTACCGTATTAAATTTTTTTCATAATCAGGTTATCCCGCCCCAGTGTCCTATTTGGGACATCTTTTAAGTCAGCCAATTCAGGTTACCCCATCAAACCATATATGTTTGAAAACTAGACACCCCAGTGTATTTTTAAATGGTAGTATTTTAACCCTTTCCATGCACTTATTCTACTACAGGCGTTTGTCAAACCTTTTGGAATTATTTTTTTGTGTGTGTGTGTGTTTTTACATCTGGTCATTCTGTGCCAATGTCCTTTTAGGGACTTTTTTGAAGCAGGCAAATTTAATGTACCGCATAGAACCATACATTTTTGAAAACTAGACACCCCGAGGTATTTCAAATGCTGGTATTTTAACTCTATCCATGCCAGGATTTTTGGGAAGATACAGCGCCAATTAAAGGACTTGCTCATAAAAAAAATTGGGGGCATAATTTCCTTGAACTGGATGGTTCCCTTTATGGTGTCATGGCAACATTACTGGGTTGTTTTTATAACATTTTTTTAATAATTTTTATTTTATTATTATACTGATCACATGTGATTAGTGAGCTGTGCTCCATTGACCTGCATGGTTTGCTGTAGTATCCGGGAGTCAGGGGGAGCTTGCAGTTCTCAGGAGTGAGCAGACCCATTGGGATTTTTTTAATTTTGAATGCTGCTTTTTTCGAATTGCATTTTTAAACACTTCTAGGAATGACCAGGGCCTCCAACTTTTGTTATGTTGCTGAATGGCTTGATGTTGAAGCACTCCACCAAAACTGGCTGAGCTTAGGAGGCGATTATTGTTGAAATACCTGCTTGAATGCAGGTGACTCAATTCCGGTATTAGAGCCATTTGGTTAACACATCTTGGCTACATAGAAACATCCCAATAGGTTATTAAAAGGTTAATATTGCAAGAGTCTCAGGATCAGCTCATTTAGACATTTCCCAGGTATGGCGGCCGGGCATTTCCAGCCACTGTATGCATGCTGCAGCCTCCAATCTGCCACTCTAGACTGTGCGCCACCCGCTCACCTGGCATTAGCCTAGTGTCCTAGGTGGCCAGTCCGGGCCAGGTTATGATACAGCTGTGTAATATGTCTATATGTTTTCCCCTCCATAATCTGTTGAAGACCCTACAGAACCTTGGGGAACCCTTCCAATAAATGCTGCTAACTTTCTTATGAATCAAAGTAAAATGACTATATAGCACTATCCTATTCTGCGGCGCTGTACAATATGTATGCGTTGGATTTTATTTAGAATTTCTATGTAGTCTTGCTCCATCTTTTCCAGCTAGTTTTGTGCCAAAGTCAAGCTCTGTCTTGCCTGCAAAAGTTGTGGGTTACTCATCACTACAGTCATCTGTACCCTTATGGTTTTTAAACTGCAGCCACCCCGCCGATCAGCAGGTGTCGCTGTTCTCCGAGCAGTACAGGTTAATCTCACCTTTTTTTTTTCTTATTCATCCAACTTTATTGGCAATAGTCATATTTACAACAGGAAGGTAACTACAACTCCCAGTATCCCACTCGGTCTTGCAGCCAATACGCGACAGGGGGAATTTTTTTTTTTTTGGCGCTGCCGGGCCGCGCGGGTGGCTTTTGTGTGTGGAAGAAACGGGCGGTGGTGACCCGGACACACCCGGAAAACGTGGAACGTACCGGGGGGGAGGGAGGGGGTTGTCGCGAACCCGGGACTTGTCACACGAGACCCATACACGACGCCGGCGGCCTGGAATAATTAAAAGAACACCCGGATAGCACCCATAACACCCGAAAACTCGCTATTGCATCCTGGAAGCAGGCCGGATATCCGCTAGTACTGCTTTTTTACAGAGAACGCTCCTCAGACGCCCGAATATTTAAAATAACAAAAAGACCGGCCGCCATTTTCCGCCTTACCACCCAGCTCATCCGCAAAAAAAAAGATCGCTGTTAGCACACCCGGATTTTTTTCCTACGGCCGTGGAAGGAGGGGTAACCCCGGAAATTACGTCACGCAGCCGATCATTTTGGCGCCCCCTTGACTCTTGCCCCTGGGTTCCTGTCGCTGAGTCTGAGACACCCTGATCTAGAATGGAACAAACTGAAGGTGACGCCCGAGGGTGGAAAATGGGGGTCTACCTAGGATACGTGGGGGCAGGGAACCGTACTATATATTCGGGTTATCGGATAGAACTCCGTCCCACATTGGTGCACAGAGGGGTGGGATCTACCGGGAGCTATGGTACATGCCTGACTGTGCCCAGGAGCTTACAGTCTGTTGTCATGGACTTAAATAGGAACGGTAGCCTAACCAAAAACAACTATTTTCACATCGCATTAATGATTGGATAATGAGACCGGCATATGGCACATCTTTATTGTGTGTATGTGCATATATAGAGAATATACTGAGAGGGTGGTAGATAAGTGGAACAACCTCCTAGCAGAAGTGGTAGAGCGTAATACAGTGTACTAGACGGGCCGAATGGGTCTGATCTGCCGCATAATCATTTTGAATGTAGCTCTACCCATACGTTTATAATGACGCTGGGAGATCGCCGGCCTCTAATACGAGCAGATCTGGCCGTCTAGCGCTTTATTCGTGGCTGTGTGATGAGGAGACTTATGTGTAGTTTGGAGGGATAAGAAGAACTCGCTTTGGGTTTGTGAATATGGATGGGAGAGAGGGACGGGTGGCGCGGTCTGCTGCGGGTGTTTGGGCAGGATGGCTGAATCTGTTGTGTGGTGTGACTGAGGGACTTGTTGGGGGTTTCATGAAGTGGTGGACTGTGGGGTTACGATTAGGGACCTCAGACAAGAGATGGCGTAGAATAGTTGGGGCTGTAAGCTTTGGGTAGGAGGAGGAACTGTTAGAAGCTTGAGGGCGAGTGCTGTTAGAGGATGAGCTGGACAAGCTTTGGGGGTGGGTGCCGCTCTCAGAGGCGAAGCTTTGGGGGTGGGTGCCGCTGTTGGGGAAGTTGGTAGGAGCTTGGGGGTGGGTGCTTCTGTCGGAGGAGGATCCAGCTGAAGCTTGGGGGTAGGTGCTGCTGTCCAAGGTGGAGCTGGTAGAAGCTTGGAGGTGGGTGCTGCTGTGAGAGGAGCTGATAGAACCTTGAGGGGGTGCTGTTGTCAAAGGTGGAGCTGGTAGAAGCTTGGAGGTGGGTGCTGCTGTCGGTGGAGCCGGTAGAATCTTGGGGCCGGGTGCTGCTGTCGGAGGAGGAGCCGGTAGAAGCTTGTGGGTGGATGCCTCTGTCAGAAGAGAAGCTTGGGGTGGGTGATTTTGTCGGAGGAGGAGCTTACTGAAGCTTGGGGTGGGTGCTGCTGTCTGAGATGGAGCTGGTAGAAGCTTGGGGCCAGTTGTTGCTGTCGGAGGAGCTGGCTGAAGCTTGGGGGTGGGTGCTGCTGGTCGGAGGAGCTGGCTGAAGCTTGGGGGTGGGTGCTGCTGTCAGAGGAGGAGCTGGCTGAAGTTTGGGGGTGGGTGCTGCTGTCCTGAAGGGGGAGCTGCTGAAGCTTGGGGGGTGGTGCTGTGTGGAGGTGGAGCTGGCTGAAGCTTGGGGTGGGTGCTGTTGGAGGTGGAGCTGGCTGAAGTTTGGGGGTGGGTGTGTCGTCTGGAGGTGGAGGAGGAGCTGGCTGAAGCTTGGGGGTGGGTTCTGTCGGAGGAGGAGCTGGCTGAAGCTGGGGGTGGGTGCTGTTGGAGGTGGAGCTGGCTGAAGTTTGGGGGTGGGTGCTGTCGTAGGGAGCTGGCTGAAGCTTGGGGGTGGGTGCTGTCGGAGGAGGAGCTGGCTGAAGCTTGGGGGTGGGTGCTGTCGTAGGAGGAGCTGGCTGAAGCTTGGGGGTGGGTGCCGCTGTCAGGTAAGAAGCTGGTAGAAGCTTGGGTACCGGTCCTGTTAACCGTTGGAGCTGTGGAAGCAGTGGCCCCTTTTTCATACTGACCGAGTAGTCAAAACAATGATTTGTAGAATTGGATAGTGAAATATGGAGACTGTCAGCGACGTAGATATAGATTGTGTGTAAAAATATAAAGGCAGGTTAATATATTTTTACAAGCTTTTGGCCAGTATATTGTGATTCTGGTGAAGGTCCTTTCAGTATAATACACTGCTGCTTATTGTCGCTTGCAGGTATGGTGCTGGGGGGGCAGGAGAGGTGCATATCTCTGAATACTTCCTAATGTGAAGGTTATCGGCCGGCTTCACTTTGTTTCATTGAGATCGGTTTTCCGTCGGCGGAACCTGCGCTGGGGAGACCCCACCACCTCGCTTAATGGTTTCTTGGCCGTCCAGTGGGGTCGTGGAGCCTTGTGTTGGAAGAGTTTCGGGCTTTCGGCACTCGGCATGCCCTAAAAATGCATTATTTTGGCAATTGTGCAAATATTATCAATAAATATGAGCATTGAAAACGGTAACATTGGCCCGAGGAGGTTTTTTTATTTTTTACCCGTCGCGAAGTAAGTGACATCGTTACACACCGAAGGATTTGCTGACGTTAAACAGGTTGGAGTTCTTGAAAGGGCAGTCGGGTTCTGTGTTTTTCCGGGTCGATCAAGGTTTTCTTTACCGTTCTGGTCTCGGCTATTTAACTGCTGCTGAATTAGCCGTCCGCAGGCTGGAGTATCGGGTATATCCGTGTGCACAGTCCCCGGGAAGGTCCACGCACACGCCTGTTGCTATGCGTTAGGAAGGCCCTGTACGATGCATGGTTAAATGGATAAAGGCTTGTTGGTGCCGACCCTTTATAATGTAAAGCGAGATTGGCGAGAGTGATTTTTGTTTGTTTTATTTCGCATGCCAATCACAAGCTTGGGTTACCTGCCGTTGGTCGCATGGCAACCGTTCCTGGCTAAAATTATGAATAAGACACCATTTTGCTCAAATAATTACTTTTAACGAAGGGTTCTGCGCGTTCAGTGCTAGGAATGACGCTTCTCCTGCCGCGTTTAATCAAACGTCTCTCCTTCCGCCGTAGGCCCTATGAGAGAAAGGGAAAGCTGATGATGCCTGAGCACGACAATGGATTTCTCCTTCTCTTTCATGCAAGGGATCATGGGAAATACAATCCAGCAACCCCCTCAACTCATCGACTCTGCCAACAATCGGCAGGATGACGCCAACAGCAGCGACCAGGCTGACGAGGGCGGGCGCACGCCCTACGATTCTGGCCTGCAGCCAGATTTCCAGTACCCCACTCCCACCACCGAGGACCTGCCACCCCTCACCAATGGCTACCCTCCCTCTCTGGGCTATGAACCACAAGTCAAGTACCAGACATACTCGCAATACCCCAACGGATCGGCCAATGGCTACGGCACCAGAAATTACAGCACCCTGGAGTATTACCCCCTGGACAGCGCAGTCATGCGGCCCCACGAGGGCCTGGTCAAGTCATCTCCGCCCCAGCCCACCTCCCCTCCGAGCCTGCTCCAATATCCGCCGTCTTCCACTACCACCCCTCAGAAGAAAACTGGCTCGCCGGAAATAAAGTTACGCATTACCAAGACTATCCAGAACGGGAGGGAGATGTTTGAGTCCTCGCTGTGCGGGGATCTCCTCCACGAGTTTCAAGCCAGTGAATTCAACAGAAAAAAGCACGAGAGGAGGAAAGAAAGGAGGGAAAAAAGGAAAAAGAGCAGCAGGCATCACCACCACCACCATCATCACCGTGAAGAACTAAGGGTAGAAGACCAATGTCCGCAGAAGATTCCCAAGCTGGAGCCTCAGGAGGAGGAAAGCGTAAGTTAAGCTGCAGTACGACTTTTTATGTACAAAACACTCATGCACTTGTTTATATCTTTTGTCATTTTATATATTTTTTTTAAATCGTATGAAAGTTTAGGTCCGGAGTATCCTCGAGTTCCGCCTAGAGCTTTAAAGAGTCTCCGTCGCAAAGTCAATGGCATCACGTTTTTTTGCTTCCTTCTGCCCTTTGAACCTTTTTTTTCCAGTAACATGAGTGTTAGTTATATCTTTTCAACTTAAATGACTACTAAGTCCGTCAAGTTCAACTCTTATAGAAATCCTTCCTGCTTTTGATTCCAAAAAATAAACCCTAATCAAACAAATTAAAAAAAAAAAAATGTTTCTTGACTCCAAAAGCCAATTAGATTTCTCCATGGATCGAGAAATTCTTAAATATTAATGCTTATTTGGTCATGTATAGCCCTGTGTGTTCTGCTTTTCTAAAATATATATCTATCTCAAGACATCTATTATATTTTAAAGCTCTGCATCTCTTGGCAGTGGATTTCATGCCTTTACCGTCCTTACTGTAAGGGATCCCTTCCTTTGTTGTGAAATCTTCTCTTTTCCACTTTCAGAGGCTGACCTCTTGTTTCTTTGTACATTTTTTAATGAACAGATCACTGGCTAGCGATTTATATCGGCCCCCGCGCATATTTACATAATGTTATAATATCCCCTCGAAGACACCATTTTCTAGTGGATACAAATGCAGATAACTAAGATGTTCCGTCCATGTATTCATTTTCTAGCCCTCCTTTGCACTTTTTCTAGTTCCATAATGTCCATAATCTGCACGGCGTATTCAAGGTGAGGTCCTTCCATCAAAGAGGCAAAGACGATCTCCTCTTCCCGTGAAATACCCCATTTTTTATGCGTTGCTATCTTTTTGGCCTTTGCAGCAGCTGACTGGCATTGTGCACCGTTGTCGACAATCCTTTCTAAATCCTTCTTTTTGGTTCTTTTTTTCCCAGGGAGATCACATTTAAACTATATGTTGCAGAAAGCGAAAAGTGAAGTAATTGTGTTAGTGGATACTGTGCTTTTTTAGACTGATATCTACTTTGGCCGTGGTGTGTTTTTTGTTTGTTTTTTGTGGTCTCCGCTGACGGAATTCATTAGCAAGGGTCGCCCCCTGGGAGGTTTCACATGCAAAAGGGCTGATCCGACCCTGCATAGGGCATGGTTCCTTTGGTTGGGTTACTGCGGACCCACTAAGCTGTTATTGCTGCAGAAGAATACTGGGTTTAAGTGACTTAAAATGAACTCTGGTTTTTGAGGTTATAACCCAATGTTTGACATTACAAGAGGTGATCTTATAAGTATGTGTGTGTGTGTGTGTGTATATATGTGTGTGTGTGTGTAATATATATATATATATATATACATATATATATATAATTACTGGGCCAGTCTTGACTGAGGAGCTGTGCTGGATCCTTCTGGATATATCGCACTCCTTCAGTGACATAGTGATGTAGAAAAGCCTCGTTTAAAGGAATATATATACATATTATTATTTTCTTTCTCCCACTGGCAGTTCGTTATTCTAGGGCCTGAAACTGAAATGACGTTATTGGAGCTCTTGCGAGAACTGTCACGGAAATCAAATATTACGGAACCGGAAGAAAACATATCCGTATACGTTAAGTCCGTTAGGCGGGTGTCTCTTTCCGTCTTTGTGTCCCCCTCGCCGTGACGGTGCCGTCTCCTCCAGCTCGGTTGTTCTGTTGAGGGCCGATATCTGAGATTTTTTTAGTGTTTGTTAAGCGTTATAAATCAGTGGGATTGCACGGCACGGCGAGTAGCGTATGTGGCCTCTGTACATGGACGAGGTGGGTGCGATGAATGGCAGCGAATGCCCCCCCCTGCCCGTAAACAGGAAAATTACGCACAACCTCGATATTTCCGTGTTTGCAAAAGAATTCTTGCATTTTGTTTGCTAAATCTCTATTTGGTTAAGCCCCGCTGTGCCTTTTCTTTCCTTGATGGTAATTGACATGCCCCGGGGGGTGGAACATTCTGCTGACGGAAGAGGAGCCCGCGTCGTTTACGCACGTAACATCCCGGTCGTGTGATTGGGTTTGGCACCGCGTGTCCGGTCCGTACGGCGTCCGTAGGGCTGCGTGCGATCGCGTGGCCGCTCCGGCCTTGCACTGTGCGACCGTGCAGGGTATGAATTACTGAAGCTGCCGTGATTATATGATTAAAGAAATAAGAATTTCGGGTTGATTTTACAAATTGAAAACTTCATGTAAGTTGTGAAATATATTGATAAGGTATTGATGAAAAAGGCATTCGATTTATAAATAGAGGAATGTGCGTGGCGTGTAATCCCCTCTCAGATCACCGCCCCATCAATATCTGCGAGACGTGTGCTCCGCGGGGTCACGTAATGCTTCGTGTGAGCCTCTGCTGCTAGCGTGACGGTTTGCACCATGCGCGAGAGGGAGTGCCCCCCCTGGGCCAGGTGCCTAAGAGAGATAAGTAGATCACATGAAGCATGCGTGTCTGTGTGTGGCTGGCCGTGGTATGTGTGTTTGGTTGTCTGCCAACTCGTTAAGAATAATGGGTCTGTTTGGCATAGATGTGTGTGCGTGCGCGTGCGTGTCTGTGTGTGCGTGTAAATGTACATCGGTGTTTGTGAGAGGAGTTAGCGTGTTGGCGTTAGCGTCAGCATGGTCGGTGTGCCGCTGTACAGGTGCTCGTTATAGTACTGAGATTATCAGGATTTTGTTTTCCTTCATGCCAGGTTTTTTTCACCCGTGTGCTTCCATTCCCCCCCATACGCAGACGTGGCTTCTGCTCGCGTGTGCATGTGTTACCTGCACCTTTCACGTCATTCTGTGTGCCCTGTTACCGATTTTTTTCCAATTCCCTCCATTGTTGCATAAAATGGCTTAGGCTCCCAGCGCTAGTTGGTCACGGCGTGGATTTATCTGCGTGTTTACACACGGAACCATTTTCTTTTTCCAAGTGCGGCTGACTTTATCTGTGTTTGTCTTGCTAATTCCGGTTTCGCTTACAATCGCCTCTCGCGTCCGTCCGTCCGTCAGGCTGCTACACCGGGCGTCCGTGTGACAGCTCAGAGGCTCACATTGCGTTTTTCCATAGCCCAGCCATATACTGAATGAAGCCGGTGTCTCCCTATTGTGCCTTAGCGCAGGCAACTTGGGAGGAGATTCAGCCACAGGGAAAAAGGCTTAAGGGCACAAGCTGGTTGGGAGGACTAAAATGTAGGGTAGTATTAACCTTTTTGCGTTTTGAGTGTGTGTGTCTGTCTGTGTGTGTGTGTGTGTGTGTGTGTGTATATATATATATAATGTATATTATACATACATACACACACATACTATGTTGTTGAGTGATGTAAATTTAGAATGCTTTTACAATAGAAATGTTAATAGATTATTTTTAGCATAGAACAGAAGAGAAATCTAAATCAAATCAATATTTCCCGAGACCACACTTTGGATTTAGATTTTTATTCTGTTCGCTCATTTTGTTAAATGATAAAACAAACAAAAAAGTAATAACATTGAATAAGGCTGGAGTATATGTTCTGTTTTGGCCTTTTATTTTTATATCTAAATTTCAGTTATATTTCTAAATGTATTGGTTTTGCTGACAATCCATAGAATATTTTGGTATTAAACTTTTTTTTATGTATTTTAGCTGTTATCTTGGCCCAATCTTCTAGGCGAACAGCCTGACTTGGGCTGAACGCTAGAGTGGCTAAGTCTTAATCACCCAGCTGAACCCTCTGACAAAGTGTGTAGAGGAAAGAATTAAGGAGGGCTTCATTAACGTAGCCATAAAGAATCGGCGTATCCAGCATGGCATTTTAGTGTGGAAGAGAAATATCTTTCCGTGGGATTAAGCCTTGACCTATTCTAACGTTGTCAGAATTACTGCTGCGCATTATAGAGGATTACATTTCATGCAGAAGTGGTGCTTTTTGTTTTAATCGTCGTACCGCGTAACAGATCTGAGGAGCAGCTATGCTTGTGGTAAGTTTGCGCACACAAACCCACGATATACAGGTTTTAAACATGTTGTGTTTTGCACGTAACCCACACAATGCGTTTTGGAATTGCTTCTTGTGTAAATAGACTTTGCTGACATCTCGGTAAAAGTTCTCAGCACCCTGTGTCGTGCATGCGTGTGCGTGTGTGTGAACATATCGTATTTGCTCAATTATAAGACAAGGTGTTCTTTTCAGAGCAAATGCTTTGAAAAATACCCCTCGTCTTATATTCAAGGCCGTCTTATAATCAGACCTCAAATAGAGGTCTGACTACATGACTAAGATTCAGATCCCCCGCAGCGCTGCAGGGGACCTGGATCTTCTCTGGCAACCTCTGATGCTGTCGGCACTATCTCTGGGGACTTCTATGACGGAGCTCCGGCATCACATGACCTTCTGGTGCCCATTCATAGAAGCACCAAGCGGAAGTCCCGGGTAGAAGCGGAGGTTGTCTACGCTTATCCTGCAGGCGTCCACCGGCAGCCCCCATTTGACACCGTGGAGCACGGAGGACAAGTCTAGGGGTGCATGGGTAAGCTGTATAAGGCATATCAAAGTGGTAAATAGGGAGGGCAGAGTGAAATATAGGGGCTATAAGGCAAATATTGGGGGGGGGGGGAGAAGTAGCAAGCCGTGGCATAACTGCGGCAGTTTGGTAAATTAAAGGAAATAAAAACAAAAAATAGTTTTCTCATTCATAGTTTTTATTAAATATGAAAAAGTTTCACATGTGAATTAATATTTAGTAATAAAACTTTTTTCTTATAGGATGGTCATATAGTCAGGCTTTGTCTTTTTTCCCAAGTTAATATTAAAATTTTGGGAAGGTCATCTTATAATCGAGTAAATATGGTACACACACACACACACCTAGCCATTCCAATGGCAAACATTTTCTTTCATCTATCTTGCCTCACTCCTCATGGCACAAAACACTGTGTAGCAGCCCCTCTCCTCCTCCCAGCGTGCGCAGAGCTTTAGTGTGAATCTCGCCCAGCACGACTGAAAATTCACAGTGACAAGGCTTTTATACATATATACATATACATATATTTGTTATTCATGGATAGTACTGAAAACAATTCTATTTTTCTCTTTTTTGAGGGTTTGAACATAGTGGGCTGTGGGCAGGGATCCTCTAACAGGCAAATGACAAAACCTAAGGAAACACAGAGAAGTCATAAATAAATATATACAATTTTTAAAGGTAAAGAGAAACAAGCACCTGGTTGGACCACACTGGAGAGAGAAGACTTAGAAAGGTCTAGAGCGAGATGAAATCACCAAGTGGGACAACATTCACCCGCGAAGAAACCAAGATGCCGGCAGCGTGGAAACGTGTTAATGTTTATTTTATGCTGTGCTTTTTTTAGTATGTGTACGTTGAAGTTGTTTTCTTTGTAATTATTTGGATAGGATGCAGTTTGTGTTCTTGTATATTTCTGTTGGCTTCTGGTTGTCCAGCCCGAGGCCTCCGGCGTGTGCAGCAAAGAGGCAAGTTCAGCGCTTTTATACTCATGAACAGAGAGGCACCGGTGTTCGGTGAACCCGCGCTTTCTGGGGAACGAGCAGGAGGATCCTGACAGCCATGTTTGCCGAAGAGCCAGTACTTGGCGTGTGTAACATCACTGAATCGAGAACATGTGATTCCTCCACCACGCATCCCCCTTTTTCATTAACGAAAGTATGTGGAACGCCATATCCCAAATAAATGAATGATTGCCGTAAGCTGTTTGGTTAAAATAGGATGTCCCTAGGAGTTGAACATTGAGGTGGCCCCTCTTTCCTGGCACCCCAGGTTTGCAGCTCCCAGTCCATGCACGCAGTGGTAATAACGGGATCTCTGGCTCCTTGAAGGGCGTCTGGGTACTCCAGGTCTGGGTCGAGACATAATTGGAAATAGAACAACACAGACAACCAACCTGATCCTCAGGGCACTGATGAACCTGAATTTTAAGTGGTTGCCCCAGCTGAAGCCAGTCCGTAAATCAAAACTGTTGTGCGGGTGGCCCGCAGTCTGCATAGTCACTGATTCTGACGGCGGACACAACCGAGAATAAAGTACTGATGAAAATGATGCCTATGCAGACCCTACACGTATTAGTGGAAATGTGGTTAACTTTGAGCTCAATTCCCTCCACAGCTCACATGGCGAGATGGCAATCCATCTAATAGCCCCCGATCCCACTTTCACTGTGATGAGGATAGGAATGAAAACCATGAATTTGGTGATCTTCTGATACATGTTATGACAAGTCTCAGCTTTTTGGATCATAACGGTGATGATGATGATAATCATTACGCAATCAGATAGTGGATGGAAAACGGCAAAGATCTTACCTCTCTGAACACATACACCTCCCTGGGGCTGTCCACCAAGTGCCTGTCCTCTCTCTTGGAAGCTGAGATTGGAGGCAGCCAGTGGCACGGCCAGCATTAATGCATACGATCGCACCCCCCACCCATGCAAATGCATGGAAGGAATTGTCAGAAAACTTGCCCCACGCTGCATGTCCCGGAGGAGACGTGTTGGGTAGAGCGCGTGTCTTGCTAGCCGGTGGAATACTCACAGCCGGCTACGGTCCTGGCTTGAGCAAGACTTCCAGAAGGTGTAACAAGACCCCCATAGAGAGTTTTACGACAAGTGCTTTCCTGTCATTGAAAAATAACACAAAGTATACCCCACCACCAATCTCTGACGCTGCAACTTCTGCTAAGGGTGAGTGTGTGTTTCTTTCAGCTGATGAATACACATTAAAATACATTAAAATAACTTAATCTGCAAAATCAAGGAGCGCTTTCCACACATCTTATTAGGTCCTTTCCCGAAATGTTAAAGGGACCTCTCAGCCAGCCTTAAAGTGCGTAGACCGACTGGATCTCCCCTTTAAAGCATGAGAGAAGTTCTTCTGACATCATAGGACTTCTTCAGCAGCCTAGAACATACCCAGCCTCCTTTATAAACGGCATATATTCCTGTATATATAATAAGTCATGATTCCTGCCATGGGAACTACTGATGTGTTTTGCCTTGACTTGAACGGTCCTGTTGAGACGCATTTTGCTTTATTTCTGGTGTCTTTGTATTTGTACAGTGTTACCGATGCAATTAAATGTGTTTTACTGTATTTTTTCGTCTTGATTTTTTTAACTAATTTAACTCTCTCCTTGACTTTAAAGGGACCCTCCAGAGCACTTTAGCTCGTTTGATCGCAAAGTGTTACGTTTAACAATTTATTTTTGCCCTTCTCTCCTTCCTAAAGCCACTCTGCCCTTCTCTCCTTCCTGAAGCCGCTCTGCCCTTCTCTCCTTCCTGAAGCCGCTGCCCTTCTCTCCTTCCTGAAGCCGCTCTGCCCTTCTCTCCTTCCTGAAGCCGCTCTGCCCTTCTCTCCTTCCTGAAGCCGCTCTGCCCTTCTCTCCTTCCTGAAGCCGCTATGCCCTTCTTCCTGAAGCCACTCTGCACTGACTTCGCCTTCTGACCAGCTTGTCTCTTTACTGCCCTTTTCTCCACCCCGCTCACCTGTGGTGTTCTCCGCTCTTTGCTATTCATTGTTACTTTAAAGCAGAGAAAGAGTAAAGAGTAAGTCTGTGGCATATCAGCTGCCCATAAATGCCAAAATGTACTCAGCGCTACTCTCGTAGAGGAAGTAATGGCGGCAATTACTTGGCACGTGATTTCATTGGGGGAGTCGCTGGGGGTTATATTTGGACTAATAACTGGTGTATAACTGGGTTCTTATGTGTTTGCCTCTAGGTTCAGCAGCACTTAGACATTTCACCGCTCCCTTCCGAAGTCAGAACTGGTGTCTGGTTCCACGTGGGAGACCTGGTTTGGTCTAAAGTGGGATCGTACCCCTGGTGGCCATGCATGGTGTCATGTGACCCTCAGCTCCACGTTCACAGCAAAATTAATTCAAGAGGTAAGGGGTATTCTGGCGTTCATGCCTGGGGTCCTTTTGAAATTCCATCACCATGAAGTTGGTTTTGTTGAAATGGATATTGTCTACTTCTTAAAACAGCCAACAGGCTGGTTTTTAGAACCTGCCCCCCCCCTCCCGAAATCTACCTGGATCGTTCCAGAGCCCCCACTTTGAGACATACTGGGTTATAGTTAGAACTTGCATTCAGTATCTTAAGCATGTTCCTCTAGGACACAATAGCTGCATCATGCTTTCTTGAATCGTTTCTTCTGATCGAGGACCTTGAAATGTTTGCCTCCTAGGTGCCCGCGAATACCACGTGCAGTTCTTCAGCAATGAGCCGGAGAGGGCATGGGTACACGAGAAGCGGATGCGGGAGTACCGGGGCCAGAGGCAGTACCAGCAGCTGCTGGCTGAGGACTCCACCAAAGCCGTTAACCACTCAGAGAAACTGAAGGTGCTGTAACTGTAATGTAATAGGGGATTCCTTCTTCGGGGTATTAGGGCGATCGCACGGGTGTAAGACATATGTCTACTGAACCACAACCCTCGTAATTTCCCACAAGCCCAGAACATGTGACTGGTGGAGTGCGTTTAAATCCCACAGACAATGCACATGTCTAAGTCACAGTACACAGCTGATATTTCTTTGTTAGATGTCCTTAGCTTTCCTGAATAAGATATTCTTACGACCGACATTGACCTGAATTTCCACTTCTACCTCCACATTGACCTGAAACGTAACATGCGACCCGTGTCCTCCAAAAGCACGAGTGGCTGCAGCTGGTCTACTTTGCCTGCATTTTACTTAAAATAATCCTGATGCCTGATGATATTTTATGCAGTAAAAGTTGCGTTGTAGCTTTTTTATTTCCCCTCTTAACTACGTTGGGTTAACCAACGGATTTCCCCATCTAATTTCTCCATACCTTTCAGTCTGAGGCTATGGGGTGTATTTGCTAAATGGAGAGTTGGAAGCAGAGTTGTGGTTTAAGCTTTCTCGCTACGATGTTCTTTATTAAAGGGGCATCACTGGCAAGTTTCTCCAGCAAGGAGGTCTGTGGTAATACACATTATACAGGGCCGGCCAAGTTCTTCATACAGCAGAAGCTCGCTGGTGTTGGTCTTTCATAATGTATAGAACTCTACTTCGGGCGAATAGAGCTCTACATTATCGCACGCCCTTTTAGGCCAGGAAGAACTCGCTGACTTGCGAGATATGAGGTCGGGCAGTTTATCTTTATTTAGATGTATTGCTGGATTAAGTAACTTTGCAAAGAGAGGGAAGAACGTGAACGTACTAAAACTGATATTTTTTTTGTTTTACCAAATCATCTCTGGAGGTAATATCTATTTTATGGTAAATATAACAGTCAAGCTCATCCAGGACGTATTAAATATGACTTCATACTGTCATTGTTAAAATTACTTAACCATTGTGTGAAGACCATTATGGAACCAATACATTGATTGTGTTTCTTCGCCATATAATGGCCAATAATGCAGCAAGTTATTGATTCCTCTATGAGTCTATCTACTCCTGGTCGAGAATTCATCATGTGAATAGCGATTCCGAACAACCCATCCCTTCCTATTCGTTTATAGATCTTTACATTCTGAATGTATGAATTGCTTTTTGGTTGAAGAGAAACAAACCAAACCTGGTGTTTCATTTTGTAAAAGGTCTGCTTTGCATTTCAGATGCGGAAGCCAAGGCCTCAGAAGGAGCGTGTGCAGTGGGAGATCGGCATCGCGCATGCGGAGAAAGCACTTCGAATGACACGCGAGGAGAGGATAGAACAGTACACTTTCATCTATATAGATGAAGAGACTCCTCCGGAGCCCAAGAAAGCAGCTGGGACCTGCAAAAGGAGTCGGCGGTCGACTTCGAGTAGTGAGGCAGAGTCCATGCGTCCCTTTGAAGTCCTCCCCTCGCCGCCAACGCAACCTCCTCCTTCCCAGCCTCCTTCACAAGACATTAAGGACTCTTCTTTTGAAACCAGGAGGCAAAGCCAGCGCAAAATGGCGCACGAGGAGGAGGAGGAGCAGCAGCAGTCTCCTCAGACCCCACCAACCAAAACCGCATGGAAGACCGCCGCTGCCCGCAAGTCGCTCCCCGCCTCAGTACTTTTGCACAAGGGCACTCTAGACCTTCAGAAGTGCAACATGTCCCCTGTGGTGAAAATCGAAAATGTGCTCGCTTTGCAGAATGCCGTGTCAGATGGTTTTGAGCAATTCATATACACGACCAAGGTAATTTCTAGTTTCAGAGTCGATTCATTTTCCTTATTTTAATCTCTACTTCTGAGGGACTCTTCCCGAGGTCACTCTACTTCTGAGGGACTCTTCCCGAGGTCACTCTACTTCTGAGGGACTCTTCCCGAGGTCACTCTACTTCTGAGGGACTCTTCCCGAGGTCACTCTACTTCTGAGGGACTCTTCCCAGGGCCACTCTGCTTCTGAGTGACCCTTCCCGGGGTCACTCTACTTCTGAGGGACCCTTCCCGGGGTCACTCTACTTCTGAGGGACTCTTCACGGGGCCAGCGCGTCACCCTGCCTGAAACTTAATCTCGACACGTTTACCACGTATAGTCCCATAACTTGTATCCGACCTGTAACTAGGAAGACATTTTTGACGAAAGGGACTAGGGAGACTCTGCCGAATCCCTCCATTTATTTTCAAATATGAGAACACGATTTAAATGGGACCCTCGGCTATCATATGCGTGCACGATATCGCCGGAATGTCCCTTTAATATGTAAATCGTTCCAAGGCCTTCACACTGATTCTTCTATCCGTGTCTGTTATTTATTTTATTTTTTTTCTTAAATTTTACGTTAATGGTACAACTCTGGAGCCTTTGTCGCAGAGGGGTATGGGTAACATAAGAAAGGGAACAAATATGGAGAGGGAAGGTGTGGGCGAGGAGGTGAAAGCACAGAGAAAATGTACTGTCGTAAGAAGGTTTATGTCACATCCATATAGGACCACGCCGCTGTGACTTGCAAAAAGCTAAATTCGTAGATGATCTGAAAATGTGCAAAGACCTCCTTTTTGAAGATAAAACATAGTGCTATCCGTTAAGAGCAGTGTGACCGCGCAGGATAGCCATATAATGACTTGTTAATGTGGCCTCTCGAAGTGGTGAAGGAAAGATCACTTGTCTGATATAAGCGTTAGTGATTCGGAAATAAAGCTGCTTTCTATATCTGATCAGATTGAGAAATTGTGTGCTAATTCTTTTACTTTTTTGCTTCTGCCTGTTGCATTCATTCATTTATTCATTCACTCATTCATTCTTTCTTCTTCTGCCATCTACGACCCCCTAACGTTGTCGTCGTGTTTATTCAAGGGAGTTGGAAACAAGACCGAAATCACAGTTAAAGCCCCGGAAAAGGCGTCCGCACCCTCCCCCAACCCGAAGGCCGAGAAAATGTCCGCCCAGCACACGCCGGCTCCTGAAAGCTCATCGGGGGCCACAGGTAGGCACTCTTTGAAACTGCACGTGTCTGCCCCTAACACCCCCCCACTACTGCCAGAGTGAAAGGGGGAGGGGGGAAGAGACTATCCTGCCTGCCTTGGAGTTCTGTAAAACTTAATGGAGAGAGAGAGAGAGGACATCCCCAACTCAGTATTTTTGTCTCAAAACTGCGCTGTCACCCCATCGATATTTTTGTTATATGCTGCTTTTTGTGCAATAAACGATACAAAGATAACAAGGCATTGTCGAATGGACTTTCTGTTGTAACTCTCAGGGGCCGAGGTGTTTAGTTTTATGTTGTGGTGTTATGTGTATTCTTATGTTTGTTGTGGAGCTTTAGGTTATTGGGGGGGGGGGTCTCGCAAAATGACAGAAGCATGACAGAAACACGGAAACGGGAGATTTACGTATTGTTCAAACGATGTCCTCACCTATTAAAATAATTTAATTTCATAGTAATAATAGTAAATGTGAGCTAGGTTTCATCAATGTTAACATGTCAGCGACCATTTAGATCCAAGTCTAAACTGCCTTATTCCTCCACCGCTTCCTTCGACTATTCCTACTTCAATAATTATTTCTATAGCCCCGACAATTTACCCCGCGGTTCACTGACTGACGGGGTACAGAGGAGGTAGAGAAGCCCCTGCTCATAAACCCTCATGTGAGGCGTAGAATGTATGATGTCCCAACGCAACGGGGGAGGGGAATTTGGCTAAAAATTACCTCATGACGGTCAGCGATAGATGGTTAACTAGCGGATAACGTGCCTTTCATTTTGGTCGGGCTAGCACTTTAGCGGCTGGGCTCAGTAATGTGTCGAAGCTTAGGTTATCGGTAAAAGTGTGCCGGGGGGGTGTGATTAATAATAATAATAATAAAAATCCTTTAATTGCATGTTTAAAACAACACATTTTCTAGCTGGTTCCTCACTGGCCGTTAACATTGTAAAGATGTATTATATTATTGATGTGAATACCTGGGGGGGTAGAAGGCATTTTGTGCTCTGTTGGTTTAGGTTTAACTTATTAGTTTAAATCATTATTATTTTGATGACTTATAGAGTAACAAATCTAATAAAAAACGGGTACTCATGAAGGTGACGTGAACATTGCATGCAGACCTCATCACAAGATGTCACTGCCATCGCACATCATCTCCGGGACGCCGCGGCTCCGATCATTGTAAACCACAGCGTGTTTTCTTTTTAGTTGTTTTTTTAATCATTGCACACATACATTGTAGGAAAACATCCGAAGACAAAGACGCCCGTACTTTTATTGTAAATATGTCCCGATTTGACAGGTGAACCAACTCCAAGCTCTGGGGGTGTCGCTTCAGACGTGAGAGGTAGTAGGATCGCCCGAGTGAATCCTCGTATCTCTTTCTTCTGAAGAACCCGCCAGCGGCCATAATAAGTAGACTCGCTTTACGCTTTTCGTCTGGCTTAAGGTAGGTAACTTTAACGATGAGACTGAAAAGGCCAGCAAGTACCCTGACATTGAATAGTAGATCCTACTAAATGTGAAGAACGCGGGAGAAGAGAAGTCCCAGCTCCAGAAATCAGCCTCCAAATAAAGCCATGGATGGAGTAAAGGTAGGTGACTTTATTGAAAATAATAAAATCCTACCCCCCCCCCCCCCATCCTTCACCCAAGCGGCCAAAGGTTTTATAATTTTCAATAAAGTGACTTCTGGGCAAATACTGCCAGACTTCTTCACCCAGTTTCTTCACATTTGGTCAGAAGATCCAAGAAGGCGTTAAGATTCAGGAGTCCGCGTAGAAGTTATCGTTCTACTGGTGGTCTCTGTGATGTAAATCAATCCAAATATCACTAATACATAGATTTTCACCACAAATAAACCCACAAAAAATCCCCCACAAAATTGTGTATTTTAATTGCACTTGCGAAGTATTGCTTGGCCTTCTACAAGCTATTATTATTATTATTATTATTGTTGTCTTTTATTTATAAGCTATGGCAGAAAGAACTCCGTTTAGCTGTGATGATCATAAATTTGAAATATATTACACTGGAGACTTTAAAAAATATATATATATATAAATAGCAATAAATAAATTTTTGTAATGTAAATATATTCCACATTCCACCTCATTTTGATACTTTGCATTTTGTCATTGTATTATTATTTTTGTACATCTCACACACATGAGTTGCTAAAATGGATGGGCTCCACCTGAAGCCGACCTTGTTACTAGTAGTTGGTTGAGCGCGCAGTGGGTTCCTCGGCCGGACGTGCGCAGGCGCTCACTAGGTGTTTGCGTTACGCACCGCGTATGGCAATGATGAAGAGTTAGGAATATTGTTCTGTGAATGGGTTTCGGGCTTTGTTCGTGGCAGCCGGTAAGTTCCACAGTGAAAACGTTTCTTAAGTAGCGTTACCTTCTAGAATGTTCAGCGGTTTTGTTTAAACTTTTGGCCTAAGGGAGACAGAAATACTGACTTTGGGGCGAGCATCAACCAAAAGCCTCCTCCAACCTCTTGTGCCAGGATTTGGCTGATGAGTCTTCCCCCCCCCCCGCGCTTCCGTCTGCGGACTAATGTTTTGGGCTGATTCTATCCGTATGGGTGAAGACCATTGTGTTTTGTTTGTATAAATGCCTCTTCTTTGTTCCTCTATATTAGTCACGTTTAAAAACTTTACGTTGGAGCGAGGGTCTGTTTTTCCAAGGTCACCGCCATTTAAAAAGGGGTTTATCCACTAAAGCCGGTGTTAACGGAAGGGTCCGCTAGCCACTCGTGGCTAACTTTGCTGTGCATTACAAAGTCTTCTACACGAAGGCTGGCTCTGCATAAGGTATAGTTTAATCTGTGCCATGATTTCTCACTCGCTTGGTGGGACGTTCCTAATGTATTGTGATGCTGGCAAGTGGAAAGTACAACTCCCGGTTTAATGAATAAACCCCAGAGGCCTGCGGTCTTCTGTCAAAGCTCCTCAAAGATGAAGCTCCTGAAGATGTATTTATTTCATCAGCGATGGTGGAGCGGGGCTGTGATATAATAAACTTTTCCATAGATCCGTATAATTGCATGACAAATCCAGTATGGTTTATTTATGCGGTTACTACAAGCAGGCGTCTCAACAAATTTTTTTTTAAGTAAATCCTGGAAATCGAATGGTTCTGATCGATAAGAAAGGAGGTGAGAGTCAGGAAATCGCGGCCCTTGGCTCTTCCGAGGTGAAACAATCTATTTTTAAACCAGAAATCTCCAAAACAAGTTCATTGACTGCAAAAAAGAAGGTGTAGGCAGGGGTCTGCGTGTTTATTTTAATGCCCCCCCACTCAGCAAGGCCTTCAATAGGCATTCTATAAACCAAAAAAAAAACATGTCATGTGACTTCTGGTCCTAATGATATTAATCGTTTTTTAAATTGCTTTATAGCGCTCTGTTTCGAGGTACGCTATAAAAAGTGTAGAAGTGTCATTTAGGACTCCCCCCCTTCTCGATATTTTGGGCCTTTATTCGATGTCTCTTATTGGCTGGGCCGATGTCAGATGGACCCCTCGGCCAATAACGTAACATAAAATGTTTTCTTCGTAGCTTTTAAATTTGGCTTTCCCTTGGAGGCGGAAAAAAACCACTCACACAATTAAGACAGCCGAGAGGTCCACGGTTTGGCCGGCGTTCCCGGACGTGATCCGACTCCCAGCGGGAGAAACCGCTGAAAGATTTCCACTACCCAGTTCCAGAAAAGTTTTCTGAAATGTTTACAAAGTGTTAAAAAAAAAAAAAAATCTAACAGTCTGGGAATTCAGCCACGTTACTCAGTGCGATTTAGTAATTAAATAGTTATTGTTCTTTTTTTTTTTTTTTTTTTTAATAGGGTTTTGCCAAGACTTTTGACTAAGAAGGATCTGAAAGTCTTCCAGAAGTAATATGTTAGCCAAAACAAACAAAAAAAAAAAGCTATGACGTGGAATACGTTTTTTTTTTTCTCGGGGTTTCTTTGATCAGTTCGAGTAAGCCATTAACTAGGGGACTCTGACCGCTTCCTGGCCGCAGGCGGCCCGTGGAAATCAAACGCTGTTTAAAGGAATATTAATTCTTCTTCTGAAATCATCTTCTTGGAGATTTTTCAATAACCTACAGAACTCTCCAAAAAAAAAGCGAAGAAACCTGCCCCGGCCGGCAGAGTTTAATGGTTTGCTGCCAAGTTGGACTCCCTTATGTCACTATGCATTATAAAGGGCCGACGCCAGCGAGCTCTCCCCTGCGTGATGCGTGGTTAAAACTCTGAAATAACCCAGAAACAACCCCCCCATTAACTATACATTATGCAGGAAAAACATCATATGACATCGTGACCTTGCCAACTCACCCTGGCTACTAATTACGCTTTTGGGGCCTGTTGTATCTTAAAGGGCTTCCTTCCCCACATTTTTTTGTTTATTATCACCATTATACCGATAGTCCATAATATTGACTACTACTAAGTGGTAGTGGAAGCTGCCTGAATTCACTATGGGTTCTAAAGATCCATCAAAGTTCTCTGCAAGGGTGGTTGCTGAGCAGGCCCTGTATAATGTATAGATCAATGGTTTAAATTTGCCTTATACAGAGCCATTCAAACTCTTCTTACTGGGGAGAGAAAGCCGCCCCAAAGCCATACCCGAATTGCCCCGTGCAAGCAGTAGCTTTGGATCTGCATAGTGCAGAGAGATTATGATGTAATCTTTATAAAACAAGATTTACATAACCTGTAACTTTTTATAAAGTGATTTTTTTTTTATTTACTCTCCAAAAGTCATTTTTTTGCATCTCCATTATTTAGGGAACGGTCGAATACATCTTATCGTGGAGGAGTGTGATGGAGACTGTCGCTGTACGTAGATTAGGCAGGGTGTCCTCTGCACCTGTAGATGAAAATCCTCCATTAGAAGGGTTAATGCACTTAACCATATGTATAAGTGAGTTGTAACTACACGCTGTGTTATGAAAGGACAGTCTTGGGGAGCTTTTGGGGTATTTAACAGTAACTAAGAATAAGGTTTTCGCATTTAGTTATAAAAGTGTTACATGCAACAGACCTTTCATTTCCTGAAATGTTTCATCTTGCCTAAATTAACCCTTATGGTTTCCTGAAATCAATCCAAAACGGTTCTAAAAATGCATAACCTTGCATTTACCCATGTTTAAAATATATTCACACAACTGTTCATCTATGTATCTATAAAAAGTGCTCTTATTCCTGAATCTTCTCCTTGCGCAGAGCTATCAATATCTCAGACTTTGTAGGTGGGCCAGGGTATTACGTACAGAACCCCCATGAGTTCCACGTGATACGCGTCTTCATGGCGTGCGGTACAGAGATGGGGGGGGGGGAAACCCTGATAAAATCATATACGTTTGCTAGATGTTAGCAGTAGGTGAGAGCCACTCGGCCCATTTAGTTCACCCATCTTTTCCCCGGTGGAAAGGAAAATCTGAGTGTTTTTATTGCCCACGGCATGGAGCGTCATACGCCTACTAATGGCTTGAGCCTCCTTTCTTCTTGGTTAGCTAATGGTATGGCAGATCGTGGCACGCACGAAGCCGTGCTGATTTCCAATGCTATTCCTGGTAAGAGACGCCTTAGAAATAACATACCATGCACGCTGATGTCCAACGAGGAAAGCCATATGGAAGAGTCGGCCTCCAACGGACTGGCCGTGGTTTAGAGACGACGTGGCGTACTCGCTGTACAGCATACTTAGTGAAAAAGTTCCCTGCGCTAACCCTGCGGGTTGGCAGCCTCCTCGGCAGGGTTTCGTTTGCATGAAGGATTAAATTGGCAAAGTAGCTGAAGCACCGAGATGAAAGCGGCTCTCTATTTACCGAATAAAGCCCAAGATGAGGTCTGCTTTGAGACCTACCGTTAGGAAATGGCTAAAGGGGAGCATTGTGGGAGTTGTAGTCCAACAGCTGAAGTGTTTCGGGGGGGGGGTTCTAAGAATGAACAAATGAGTTTTACAACAATCTGTTCTCAAACGGTGTCGGCTGAAAACCACATTGTAAAAAGCAAGTTAAAGACGTGGGAGTTGGAGCTGAGGAAATGAATCATGCAGTTTCACAAGTAGGAAACCCGCTGAACGCTGCGTCAAGAGGAAGTATCGCTTTACTAAGTCAAAATAGTGGTCTTTGTGAATAAAATCCAATTTTTGCCCCATTTTCCCTCCTTTTAAGCTATATCAACACAAACCTACTATGACTTATCTTAAAATGGAACAAATCTGCCCTTTTTTGGCATAACTTTTATTAAAACTACAATACCATTCAAAGGTTTACGGCCACTTGGACACGGGTCGTGGAAAACATGGAAATTTCCTAACGGACCCCAAACGTTAAACCGTTGGCGTATACTTTTCAATACAACCGCTTGATATAGGAATTGGCTTTTTGGGTTCTTTCCAGCTTTGAGCCTTTTACCGTTTCCTTACAGAAGTTACGAGGAAATTTCCATAACCCGTGGTTCAAAATTGTCTCTGGTTTAGAACGTTTTTAGAAGCGCCGGGTTTCTATCGCCGTAAAATTTCTGCCAAATGATGTTCTGCGTGGACGTCGTACCTTGGTGGGATCAGCATCTGATCCCCGTGTATTCTCTGCGTCTTGAAAAGTCTTTCAGTCCGTGTAATTGTTTTGGAGATAGAAGGTTTAGGCGTTTAGGGGAAAAATGAGCGCATGAATTAGGTTTCTGCTGCAAATTCCTTCTCCTTTCTCCTAATTCATCCTTACAAACTGTGTGAGAATCTACCGGCTTCCACCAAAAAGGGGCCAAGGAACTGATTCTAATACGCATCGCTAACGCAAAATGATTAAACCGGGTCAAACTGCAATACATTTTAACCCAAAATGGTTCAAGTGTGAAGCTAAAAAAACCAAACAATTGGCTTAGCGAATGAATTTGGGTAATTTGATTAGTGTGTGCTTTTTACTGTGAATGCATGTATAAATATATCATTTTGTGGCAGATAAGACCCGTTCAGCCCATCTAGTCTGCCTGTCTTCCCTGATGTAAAGACTCAGCCATTAATTATTATTATCTTTTATTCATATAGCGCCAACAATTAAGTCCTTGGTCTCACTCTAAGCCTATGCCGTGCATGTCTAAATTCCCTCAATGCAAAGTAGTATTCCCCCTTCTACTACTTCTGCTGAGAGGCCGTTCCACTTATCTACCACCATTTAGTAAGGCCTTTGCATCCCTGTTAAGAACTGACCCGCTAATGGATTAATGCACAACAGAGTCTTTCTTTGCCAGGAGCCTCGGAGAAGAAACAGCAGAGGAGGTCCAACCGGACGCGGTCGGAATCGGAGAAGTCGATGGACTCCGTGCCGAAGAAAAAAATCAAAAAGGAGCAGGTGGGCTGCATGGAGCCTCCTCTTATTTTCATTCTAGTTCGGATATCTGGCGATAAAATCTTTAGGAAATTGGATGTTAGGATATCTTAATATCTTATATATCTATATATATATATGTGTGTGTGTATATATGTGTGTGTGTGTGTGTGTGTGTGTGTGTGTGTGTGTGTGTATATATATATATATATATATATATATATATATATATATTAAAACTACTTAGCGAAGCTTTGGTAGAAGTCAGCGGTCCAGATCAGGGACGGATATATTTGTAAAATACAGAAAAACTACCAAATGTATTATTATCTAAAACTATAATTATACTAGAATGTCCCGTTACTTCTAATATTAATTATAACTTGAGCCGTGATGTTGTTTATATTGGTCCTTTTGTATTTTGCTTCCGATATCCTCATATTTTTTTTTATTGTTTTAAAGCCATATTGTATGCCTTGAAAATACCACTTTTCCCGCGGGTTTAATGCTTTGGTACACCTGTCCTAAAAAAAAAAATATGTGTATTTTTCCTTTAAGTCCACCTTCTATATGTGCTGCATCATTCTTTCTCAGATACCTTAAATCTAATAAACTAATTTAAACTAAATTAACTAATTTACACTAAAATTATATATATGTATACGTATACATACGTGTAATATATATTACACGTATACATACATAACTCATACTAGAATAAGCCTTGAATTGCATGGGAATGTATTACTGGTTCAATTACTAGAAAATAAATCTTCATGAATAAAACACAGGATTGAATGAAAACGTCTGCCGGTTTATTATGTGCGTGTGAATTAGAAATCCGTGAATGTGCCTGAGATGTACGCTTGTTTTTTTTTACAGGTGGAAGTGACCCCCCTTACAGCAGTGCAGATAGGACTGCAAAAAGGTGAGCGATTGGGACTAAAACCTCAATCAGGTCTTGATCTCATTTCAAACAGACCAAGCCATAGCCAACGCAGCCTTATGGCCATGCTATACGTGTCTGCATTTCCTTAATATGTTATCTTCTACCACTTCTGTTTGGAGGCTACCACCCCTTCAATAAAGTTTGACACATTACTCTGACCCTCTACTTTTGAATTCGCCCCCTTTGTTGTAATCATCCTTTAGTTACAGCTATAGTTTTCAGATGAAGGCACAGAAGCCAGGTAAGCATGGGGGGGGGGTCGCACATCCAGCCTCCTTGACATTTTTGTTGATCCTTTAAATTTTAGCACATTATTAGAGTCTTGTATTCACAACGATGCCATTCAGTTTCTTGATTTTCCCATTTTGCGTATTATGCCCCCCCTTTGTTTGCCCCTTGGGCCGTCTTAACCATTGAAATATTGCAGTTATTGCTTTCTTCTGTTAAAGGAGCCAGTGAGATCTCGGACGCGTGCAAGCCCTTGAAGAAACGGAGCCGGGCGTCCACCGATCTGGAGCTCGCACATTCCTTCTACCGCGATGCGTCGGACTCTGATTCGCGCGGCCTCAATGACACGCAGGTTAGCTCTGCAGCCCAGTCCTCCGGGACACCGCCGTCCATGACTTCAGGGGACCGAATCTAGATGATTGGTGCCATCCTTACATGAGACTTTTTGGTGTCCTGGTTCAAAGGAATGTCTGCCCCCCCCTCACCCCTAGACACATGAAATAATGAAGTGAAAGAATTTTGTACTTTGATATACATTCATTACCTTAAACAAACGCACATACCTTTAAGAGCTGCCATCGCTTCAGCTCACCCCTGAAATAAATTGGTGCACTTTCTGCGCATATCTCCAAGATGGGCTCTTTAGAACCCCAATGGATTTGTGACGGGTTTATCGTGCATGCGCGGCGGCGAGCAGGGGATGTGTTTGGCTGCCCATAGTTGTTTCACACCGTGTTAATAGTAAACTCTTTATTAGGAGCCGTACGTGTTTTATCATAGTTGTTATTAAAGCGAGAAAGTGTATAATACTGGGCTACATCCATGGGCTCGCAATACATTGTCCTTAAGGGGTTAAACACATTTTTAGGAGAGTTATTGCTGTGGCGCTCTAGGTTCTATGTCTCTTAGGTGGGCATTAAAGGGTTACTGTTCACTTTTCTGTCTCTAAATCATTACTGCGCATAATAACGATATATTATAACATAAAAAGTATCTTTCTTTAAGCAGGGCCCTCCCTACCCTTTGCTTTTAAGTCCAGATCGTTCTGTGACTTGCTGCCTGCTATATGCTGCTCGCCCGTTGTGCGGGGCCGCGGGATATAATGGTGCTCTATAAATTCATATATAATATATATATAATATCTTCACAACGAATGCCCCGCATTCACAACGTTTTCACGGTTGTTTTTTTTTTTTGCACGCAGATCAGCTTCGAGAAGCAGTCGGACAGCCCGTCTGCCGCAGCGGACGCGGACGCCTCGGACGTCCAGTCGGTGGATTCCAGCGGGTCCCGGAGGCCGAGCAGGCGAGACACCGTGTGTCAGGTAGGCACCGCTGGGTCCTGAGGAAGGTGCTGAATGTCGGGGTCTCTTACGCTTTATTAATGAGTACTGGGGTTTAAGTTCAGAGAATAAGCGATCTATATAAATCGGTGCAAGTCATTTAGCACACAGAATTTCTTCTTGCTTTCTGGTTTACTCGCCTTAGAGGGAACACTGCAGCCGAGTTGAACAATCCGCCCCGCATTATGAAAATGGGGAGATTTGTGGAAAGTCATTTGACCGATTTAACTATTTATTATCCAGCGATTCTTGCACTAGTGCGTAGTGAAGTCCGTGAGCGAGAATGTCTGCTGTTCTGTAAACCTGTTTAATGTGTACATTGATCCAGCAGACTGCAAAGAAAAAAGCCATATCATGTTTTTCCTCCCCTTCAGATATGTGAAGGTATAGGGGAGTCTCTGGTATCGTGCGATGGGGAATGCTCCCGTCACTTCCACCTTGAATGTCTAGGGATGGATACGCCACCGGAAGAAAGATTTATATGTATGGAATGTAAAACAGGTATGTATGATGATGATGATTATTATTATATATTATTATATATTGCCTGAGTAGCCCTCCTTCTCACGAGCTGCCCCGTGGCATTGCTTTGTGTTTTGGGACAGGCCTCCACACCTGCTTCGCGTGCAAGATCCCCAGCACCAGCGTGAAGCGCTGCTCGGTGGCGTCCTGCGGCAAGTTTTACCACGAAGCCTGCGCCAAACAGTACGCCGCCACGGTCTTCGACTCGAGGGGCTTCCGCTGCCCCCACCACTGCTGCAGTTCATGCACAGCCGACAAGGACCTGTACCGGGCTTGTAAAGGTGAGCGGAGCCTGGCGACGGTCTTAGATTCAGGACATCCCGTACACGTTTAAATGCCTTCACTGTATCAGAAACAACAAACACTAACGAAACGAGGGACTGTCTCCCCCAGGTCGCATGATGCGCTGCATTCGATGCCCCGTGGCGTACCACAGCGGGGACAGCTGCGTCGCCGCCGGCAGCTTACTCCTTTCTTCCAGCCTCATCATTTGCAGCAGCCACTCCAGACGGAGCGGGCACTCTGGTGCCGTCAACGTGGGCTTCTGTTTCGTCTGCGCTCGAGGTAAGCGCTTTACACCGAGCCATGACGAGCGGCGACGTTTAGGCGGCAGTAGTAACTTTTGGGGATCTAGGCAATGATGAAAACATGAGCGATGTCAGGTTGCAATTTCTGATAGCGACCAGTAAGCTGTATGCGTTAATACCAAATAAAGGAGAGTGGGGGGGGGGCACGTTTAATTACAGGGTATACAGGATAAATATTATGTGACCGTAGACGTGAAATAGATTTCTGCGTGGGGATTTTTAGCTTCTTCTAGGCTTAGAAGTGATTTAATAAAACATGTAAGGTTTTTATCACACAATGTGATACAGAATAATACCAAGCACATGGCAGGTTAGTAGACAGAGAATGCTCTTTGTCCAGGTTGAGCGTTAGATTAAGGGGGCACCAGACTGGTTAATTAGGTGGGCTGCGGAACCGCCCCGTAGTTTGGTTATCCAGACATAGCATTGATTCTTGAACTAGGTCGGAGAAACCTGAAACGCCTCTAGTTTGCTTTAGTTTAACCGTGCTATTGAAACTCATTCATGGTCGTATATTATGGATCGCTTGAACGTATTCTATACAAGTCAGTGGTTTACTATTTGCTAGTGGGTTTCCGTTCACCGACGCGGAGGTCATTAGTAACGAGTTATTTCCCAGCAAGCGGTCGTGTTATCCTATATATAAAACTGACCCAGACACATATGTATCGATGTGTTCCAGGCCCTGAGCAGTTGAAGATTCTAGAACCTTTTATTCTTATTTATCCATGTTTCTGTCTTCATTGTCTTCTTTGTTTAACTCATTAGTTAGAAGCTCATGGAAACCACAAATGCACTTGATAACGTTAACATAGCAATGCCGTCAGATAGATCTAGAGATATGGATAAGATAGAATTAGCTTATTTTACTCTAAATAAAAGTAGAATTGAGTTCTTGCATGTAATATAGTTTGTATGATAGAAATTAGAAGAGGAATGAACCCCACAAGCACCCTGGGAATTCAACCTCTTACCGTAACCTCTTTCACAGGGCGGCTAGGTTAGAAGTTTACCCATCAAGGGGTTACTCCAGCCAATTTAATGCCTATAAAAGCTGAGGTCCCTTTAAATTTATGTCGTTCCCTTAGCAAATGCACATGGGGGATTCTGCATAACCCCCCCCCCATTTCCTTGCCCCTTCAGGTATTTTCCACGCAGGAGATATATTTGGCCAAGCGTATGGCCTTTCCGGGGGGGGGGGGGGCATGCGAATATTCTGCTCCCGTGGATCCGAGTGGGAGCACAATCCTGCAAGAATCGGAGCTCTACTACTTTTTAAAAGAGGTCCTATCCCCACCGCAACCAGTAGACCGATTTCAACGATGAAATGTTTCTGCCTCCCCATGCGGCCTTCCTCCGAGCATGAGCAAGTACTTACGGGACTAAAACTCAAACCACTGAGAGGTTCTTTCCCAGCTCTAGGATTATCCGATGGCTCTAAGAGAAAGTCTCGGCTCACCTTAATCTACTGAAGGGCCATTCATAAGCCCCTAACCTTCCAGTGATCCTCGTTGGGCAAAAAGTGAAACTTTCTGGAGAGAATCGCCTATATAGTATACGGCATCCGCATGTTTTCTCGTATCGTTCTCTGTAACAATTTTGAGCGACTTAACACTCGGGATCTGATTCTTCTAGAAAGGGTCGGTTATAGAATACTTGCCACGCGTAACCCGGGAGTTAATAACGCTATATTAAAGCTATCAAGTGTATGATGTAGTTTTAATAATACAACATATTAGGGATATTGATGGAAATAATAATATATGTTTGGATTTTCAGTTCTGTTGGGTTTCCACGTGGCTCTGGATAATAATTCATTTGATTTTATATATAAAATGTATAACACTAGTGCAATGTTTAAAAAATGGTATTATCACCATACAGAAATGGTCCAGAAAGCAGTTGCTATGGTGATAAAGACCATATTTGCACCGCCTAACACCTAATGTAATGGGTAAGTTCTGGTGAAAGTGCTTATTTGAAACAGGGTCACTCGGTATGGTTGGGATTTTCATTTTGCCGAAGCCCCTGTGCCCCCAAAAAATGTGGGCTCATAGAACACATGCCTTCCCCAGTGGTGCCTGGAATACTTTAGACATGGTTTCTGATGGCATGGGAAGCCTAAATGCCCCCATATAGTTCCACGTGCACTGATCATGAACGTTATTCTTCCCCTTCATACACGCTATAAATTATTTCACGGAGCCGTGCTTGTTGTATCCCGTTTTATATACAGTGGTGTGCAAAAAATATTTCCCCCCCTTCCCGAAGTCTTCTATTTTTGCGTATTTGTGTTTCGAGTCATCAAACCAATTTTAATATTAGACAAAAATAACCGGAGTGAACACAAGATGCTGTTTTTAAGTTACTTTATGTATGGAAATAAAAAGCTCGCCAACCCTACCTGCCCCCATGTGAAGAAGTAATTGCCCCCTTAGAAGAGGGGGGGGGGACAAAGTCATCGGTCTGGAAAGGGTTACAAAGCCGTTTCTAAGGCTCTGGGACTCCAGCGAACCGCCATTGTGTACAAATGGAGAAAACTTTGGAACAGTGGTGAACCTTCCCAGGAGTGGCCGGCGACCAACGTTCCTCCAAGGGAGCGTCGACCACTCATCCAGGGGGTCACAAAAGGAACCCGGATTAACACGTAAGGAACTGTGCAGGCCTTGCGTTCCTCGGTTAAGGTCAGTATTCACCATGCTACAATAAGAAAAAGGCTGCGCAAAAATGGCATCCAAGAGAAAACATCTGTTGATTAAAAAAGAACACAAAAGCTCTTCTCACATTTACCTAAAACATCTTGATGACCCCCCCCGACAATCTAGAGTCAAAAAAGAGCTAGTTGGATGATGTGAAACATTTAAATGTGACATATAAGCAAAAATAGAAGAAATCTGGAAGGGGCAAATACTTTTTGCACAGCACTGTACCTGACAGAGGAGAAATTGGAGGTCTACAGACCTTTATTTACATACTGGCCCATCAAACCATGAGTTACCTTAGGTGCTGTTGCTCTATTGACATGAGTCCACATCTGGGTACCCCCAGATGATCCCCAGCTAGCAAACCTAAAAACTATGTACCCGCGTAGGATTGTGGTGTCTATGTGAATGAATCCATACTGCTTCAGTGAGTATCTGTAGCCACGCCAATTATTGTTACCCAAAGTATTATCACTGAATGTAGCGGACCCATCACGTTGGCCTCCCAACAAACAGGTCCAACTCAGGCTATCTTTTACTTTTTCTGGTGGCCTTCACCTGTCAGACTGTTACTTCTGGCGAATGAATGAATGAATGGTCACCGAACCCCTTGGAACACTGGGCTGCATCACATTCCTTACACACGCCACTCTACCAGGGCAAAGGGAATGAGCGCTCCCCATCATATATAAAATACATATGTGTAATCCAGTGCCACGTGGTAATCCTACAACGTCATTTTCCTTTAGCGTGTTATCATATCATATTTCTTTCCATTACCTCGCTGTGTCTTTTATCTTTAATTTTCCTTTTATTTTTGTCCCTCACGTCCCCCCCCCTTCTGTTTCTCCTTGTGGAATCATGGGTGCTTTCATTGACCGCATCTCTCTGTTTGTTTTGTATAGGGCTGATAGTTCAGGAAAATACCCTGGTCAGTTCTATGTCCTTTAAGTCCCACTTTCTACTGACTGACTCAAAGCGTGCAGAGTTGATGAAAATACCTATGATTCCTTCCTCCTCGCCAGCTTTCATAAAGAAATCTGAGAAAGGTAACTGAAAATAGCTTTTCCCCCTATTTTAACCCCCCTATCCCGCTATTTTATTTTAAGTTTCAAACCTAATATTCCGGAAAAACCGAACCCCTCGCTTAGCATACTGCCTCCGCGCTCCCTTTTTCATTTTTGCTTTGCACGTCAAGTGACATTGTGATGAATGCAACTTTGTGCTGGGTGTTTTACATTGAAGTTTTTGCTTAAAAGGGCTTAAAATAATTATCAGGATGCTAAATTTGTTCTTACTGAACAAATTCATTTTTTTTTCCTTTTTTTTTTACTTAAGATTTTAATTGGCCTTCTAATTTTTTTTTCCTAAATTATTTTTTTTTAAAGAAATTCAGCTGCAGAATTTTTACAATTGTTCTAACCTTGATACAAGGGGCTATTAGTGGGTCGATCCACGAAGGGCTCTTGGACGTTACCAAAGGATTTTCTTGTTGGAAAATAAAGTTAGAAAACTTCTAGACGGACCAGAGGAATGATAAATCTTAGACGGCATAGATATGGCTAATGGTCCCAGAGAGGCTGAGTCATACGTGGCCCATTTGTGGAACATGATATGGAGTCACATCAGCTCAGATATCAGAGTTTTATCATCCTTGTCTAAGAATATTGATTATCACCCCTAATATTTTAGCTGTGACCCGGGCTCTTCAGCTGAACATGGCTCAGTCGCTCATCCCAGTTGAGTGGCAGGTGGATAGATGTCTACCCCAAGCAACGAAACTTGGCAGGAAAGTAGCCCCCCAGATAGTCCATAGACCCAGAGATATTTGACCCCTACAATGCCTCACGGTGTAGATTCGATGCCAAGTCTACCCCACTAAATAAGAGAAGGCGCCACCAGCCGTAGAACGATCCGCTCCGTATAGATGCCCATAGATAAAGCAATGCATGGACGTCGGCGTCAGCCTGTTGGGGCACTGCCTATTTTCACTTTTTAAATACCTTTGCATTTGCCAAATCACTCAAATATACTCCAACATAGCAAGTCATCTTATTTCCAAAATCTGATTCTGATCCCTGCCATAACTTTCTATTTGTCTTACGTTTCCAGTTTCAAGTCCACATAAACTTGCAGCAGTCTATATCTCTTATACGGTGCGTCTATAAGGTTACCCCATATGATTCTGAACAATCCGAATGTGATTGTTCATACATAACGTAACATAATGGGATTTATTAGTATTTAATATTATTTTATGAATTATGTGACTAACCCCCCCCCAAAAAAATATTATATTATGGATAAATTATTTTATTTCCCATTCCTTTGCTGAACGAGTCTCATGATAGTGGGCTGCTAACGGCGCATGCGCGCGGTTGTATAGAGGAAGGGACTAGTAACATTGAGCTCTCTGTGACCTTTCGTTCTTAAGCCTTTTTTTTTTGAGATTGCCATAATATCCACTTGCTGGGAACCATATTCACCAGCCGCTTCTTCTTTACCCCCCAAAAAAATAGGGGTAAAAAATTAATTTACAACCAATTTATTTTTTCTTAATTTAAAGGTATTTTACATACAATAATCTGCAAATGACAAAGAAAATGTTACTTTATTCTTATCGATGCCTTTTTTTTCCCGTTCAAGAATTATTTTCAGCCCTCCGCTTGCTCGTATTGCTTCTGGCTTTAATGCAGACCCAGCGTTGTGTAAGCCGTGTATGTGTTGATTGTTACGCTGTCCTCGCACTTAATATATTTCCTCTGAAATCAGCATCTAAAACGGTCATTTTTGTGAAGTCTCATTAGCCGGAACGTCTCATGCATTTCATAGAGGAAATATAGGTCTGTCTTTGTTTTTTAATGACGGTGGGGGGTCTCTTCTTCGAATCACTGGTTGGGGAGAGATCGGTGTGGGCATAAAAAGCATTATATATGTGGCACAGGGTGTGTGCGTCCGTCACCTGAAGCAGCGTTCTCAACACTAAACGCATACAGCATTTAATACAAAAAAGGTAGGTTTTGGTGCCATTATGTAGCTTTATTATCCTCGAGATAATGAGATGTTTCTGGGGTCCCGGGAGACCACCTAACGCCCCGCTCTTGGAAGGTCTGCCAGCACCAACAGCAGCATGTGAATACTTTCCTTTTCATTGATGCCCATCCATGATATAGAAACTATACTCGCTAAGGGTAACAACTGAGAATATGACGGCTACAGTAGACTTCCTATGAAGACTCACATGGTTACTCCACTTATCTATGTTGGTCCTTATTACCCCCACCGGTGTAGCTGAGCCTTGTGCTGCTCTGGGACGGCCATGGGCAAGAAGCCCCTGCTGATCCCTACCCTCTTAGTTTACCCTTCTCCTATTACTCATTATAACACCTAATACTCTGTATACTTTCCCACTATAATACCTCCTATTACTCTATTAACCCCCTTCCTATAATTCATCCGTTAACTCTCTATACTGCCTATAAATCATCCTTTGACCCTCTATACTCACTTTCTATAAATCATCTTAAAACGCTCTATACTCCCTTCTTATACTCTCATCTTATTATTCTCTATACTCTCCTATAAATTATCCTATTACTCCCTATACTCCCACCCTAAAATTCATCATTCTATCACCCAATTACTCTATATACTCCCTTCCTATATATCCTCCTATTACTCTATATACTCCCTTCCTATATATCATCCTATTACTCTATATACTCCCTTCCTATATATCATCCTATTACTCTATATACTCCCTTCCTATATATCATCCTATTACTCTGTATACCCCGTCCTATAAATCATTTGATCACTCTATACATTCCCTTCCTACATATTTCTTCTTACTCTTTATACTCCATTCCAAGAAATTGTCCTATTACTCTCTCTAACCCCTTCTCTGTTAGCTCTCTATAACCCCTCACACTACTCATTCAGTCCCTCTCTATAATTCCTCCAGATACTCGGTGTACCCGCTCCCTATAACTCCTTTTATTACTCATTTACCGCCTCCCTTATAACACCCCCCTCTTACTACATATAACTTTATAACTTTATAATCAGACATAGAACACTGCACATAGAAATCCGCGTATCTTTTTAGATATTCTTTATAATCAGCCTGTTAAAGGGTTTTTCTCTACCTGGCCTCATAAAATAATTGCTTTACAATTAACATTTTATTAACCCATTGCTATTTTTCAGCATAGGTTGAAATCCCTCGGTGCTGCTTCCCTATCCATAATTTATTAATCACTTGGGGCGTTTGGGGCTTTTTTTTTATTATAAGGCATTGCTGTTCTGGCTGCTGGCACTTCTCCAAAATCACAACACACCTCAAACCTTTGATTGCCCAAGTCGGACCAACCCTTTGACTGCCAGGAATACCTATAGCGTTAAAGGGTTGGGACGGGGCAGCAAACCCTGACCTTAATGAGCTTCTCTCTGTTTCACCGAGGAGGCGGCAAACTGCTTTGCTGTGATTCCTGTCCGGCCGCCTTCCATCCGTCCTGCCTCAACATGGACATGCCTCAAGGATCCTGGAGCTGCAATGACTGCCGGGCCGGCAAGAAGCTGCACTACAAGCAGATTGTGTGGGTCAAGCTCGGCAACTACAGGTAGGTTCTTCACCCCCCCAAACCCGCAGACGCTTATCCTTAGTCCACAACTGTTGGGCCGTCAAAGATTAGCCATCGCTGCCTTGCCCGTTTCACTCTGACTCTGTGAGGATTCACAGAGAAATATCTGCAGGTTTAAGCAAAATAAAGCAAAAAGCTTCTCCTTTTGTTAGGTGGTGGCCAGCTGAGATTTGCAACCCAAGGTCTGTCCCACTCAACATCCAAGGCCTGAAGCACGACATTGGGGACTTCCCCGTCTTCTTCTTTGGCTCCCACGATTACTATTGGGTGCATCGAGGACGCGTCTTTCCCTATGTAGAAGGGGACAAAAGTTTTGCAGAGGGCCAGACCAGTATTAACAAAACCTTCAAGAAAGGTGAGCAGGTTCTTTAAATGTTTTACGAACTCATTGATGAAACGAATCTACTTTTTTGTTGTGTAAAAGCCCCTCGGCCAGCCGTTTCTCATCTCACGCTCTGTGTTCTCCAGCTCTTGAGGAGGCAGCCAAAAGATTCCAGGAGCTGAAAGCTCAGCGTGAAAGTAAGGAGGCTCTAGAAGTAGAGCGGAACTCCAGAAAACCTCCGCCCTACAAGCACATCAAGGTAGGGGGGATGCAGAAATCCAAAACATGTTTGCCCAGCTCCTCATTCCACTTTCTTCTTTGTCCGTTGTTGTTCATTTCCATGAACACTTTATCTGAAGACTTGTATGAAGACTTTATCCCAGATGGTCTTCAGAGTATGTCTGCAGTCCAGCATTGTCTTTAGAGGTCGCCACATACTGACGCCATTCATAATCTTGATTTTGTTTCCAACATTCCAGGAGAATTTGGCCTTTGGAGATATGCCCTAGGTCAGGGGTGTCCAACCTGCGGCCCTCCAGCTGCTGCAGGACTACATCTCCCATACTCCTCAGCCAGCCCCTTAGCTGAAAGAGCATTATGGGAGATGTAGTCCTGTAGCAGCTGGAGGGCCGCAGGTTGGACACCCTTGACCTAGGTGCTCACTGAAATCAGCAGCGAGTTTGTTGGGATTAGTAAATCTGTAGAACGTTCATAATTTAGGTTACCTAGATGGGGGGGGGGGTTGTTGCAAAAGCAGCTCCCCTGTATAACTGAACATTGGAAGTTATACGAAGACAGTTGCAGTACAAGGATGGAGGTTTTTGAGATTCCGTGATCATTGTTGCATTGAGTAATGCTTCATTCTGCATGCCAATTGAACATGAAGCTTACTCCATGTTGTGGTTTATATTTGAATGACTGGAAACCAGTAGGTAGCCATAAAGAATGGTCAGGATAGTAAATTGGTTTCTTCAGCTCTCCACAACCAAGGTCCCCTTCCACCTATTGACACTTAATATGTGCTCTGGTTAACCCATTGCTCATCTTTCAGTCCAATAAGGCCGTCGGAAAGGTCCAGATCCAGGTGGCGGACATCTCGGAGATCCCGCGCTGTAACTGCCGCCCGTCTGACGAGGCTCCCTGCGGCCTGGATTCCCAGTGCCTGAATCGCATGCTGCTGTACGAGTGTCATCCTCAGGTGTGTCCGGCGGGCGAGCAATGCCAAAACCAGAACTTCACCAAACGGCTGTACCCTGAGACCGAAATCATCCGCACAGACAGAAGGGGCTGGGGACTCAAGACCAAGAGGGACATCCGCAAGGTATGGTGGGGCTTGCTTCAGATCTCCTGTTCAGACTTTGCACCCATGCACCTTTCGCAGATACCAGTTCTGAAATCTCAATTTTTTATGGTTACATCTCCATGCAGCTGGCAACCTGGGCAGACTAGACGGGCGGATGGTTTTATATAATGTTATCGGAAAGCACCAACTTTTTTATACTTTTGCAGTGAGTTTTTTTTTTAATAATACATTACATTATTCTCTGTGTCTGGCTCAGGGAGAATTTGTGAATGAGTACATGGGGGAGCTGATCGACGAGGAGGAGTGCCGACTTCGCATGAAACGTGCCCATGAAAACGGGATCACCAATTTCTACATGTTGACGGTGACCAAGGTGAGGAAACACGCGGTCTCTGATTCCGTGGTCAGGGGTTTATATGTGCAGCTTTGGAACATTATGGGCTGTAACAATATATAAATAAATATATATATATCGTGCCCCCTGCCTATTTGAAGGTAGGATGTTGAAGATTAATGTATCTTATTGATCTGATTGACCTCGGCTTTAAAGTCATATAACTTTTTCGTTTCTCCATAGTGTTTTCAGCCAGCTGCCTGTTACCCATTTGTAGTTCTAACTCTGTTGCCTTTGCCAAATCTACTAGACAAACACCCTGACTCCTTGTCATATTGCCTTTAGTGAAAAATTGAATGGCTCAGTCTTAATCCCTCAACAATCCACTCTGACTAATGAAAGTCTATGAAGGGAATGGACTTAGCATTAGCATTGCCATAAAGAATCATCTGAGTGTTGCGTTTGAGCAGGAATCCAAAATATCACGACTGACAACAATGGCGGCAAAAGTGCCGACCTACCGTATATATTACTGTATACGGCGCTGGGTTTTATGCTCAAAGTAAAATATTTGTTCTATAGATCTATTAAAGAAACATTTTTGATTCCAGGATCGCATAATCGATGCAGGACCCAAAGGCAACTATTCTCGCTTTATGAACCACAGTTGCAACCCCAACTGCGAAACCCAGAAGTGGACGGTGAACGGTGACGTCCGGGTGGGCTTATTCGCGCTCTGTGACGTACCTCAAGGTAATGCTTGGTCACACCACGTACTTATTTGAATCGAGATATTAGATGCTGCTGATATGTATTTATTAAAATCAGTTTATTTTCTCTGACATACATTATGTTTAACGTACAGAAACACCAGGGCATGCCCATAAGCAGTTTAGTAAGGCTTGGCAGACTGATTCTTCTCCAGACATTGTTAAAGCACAACCCCCATGACTCCCAGACAGCCAGCAGATGCTATGCAAACCCTGCTTTTCCAAAGATGTGTACTTTGTAGCGTGCCGCTTCCTCTTACGAATCAAACTAATATCCTTATTTATTAACCCTTGCAACAAATGCTCGAGAGGGAAACCAGGTTGGGAAAAAGTATGGCTTGTAGGAAACGTGTGCGTACGCGAAGGGTTAATTATGAAGACTGCTGAAAAGTGCTTTTATCTCCCCAGCAGTCCCCCAAAAATGATTCCAATCAACAGGAACGTTTTTACATAACCCTCCGTGAGAGTTGTGTGAAAGGAATAGTTTTGGCGCAATTACCATTGTTCTTTCCTATTATTATACTGTATAATAGCAACGCTTAGTATAACAAATGACAAATGCGCAAATTATAGCGTTTTAAGCCCAAAATGTGCCGTTCAAGGTTGCTTAATGTAATGTAATTTCACGTAGAGCTCATTGAAGCCAATTCCTCCTCTTTCTTCTAATGCTTGCAGGGACCGAGCTGACGTTTAACTATAACCTGGACTGTCTCGGCAACGGACGGACCGAGTGTCATTGTGGAGAAGAAAATTGTAGTGGGTTTTTAGGCGTTCGGCCAAAGGTAAACTTACCAAAAGTCTCTTTTATAAGTTTCTACGGAAGTGTTAATCACTCAACTTAAGGTTTGTCAAACTCCGGCCATACTTTGCATCCCACCCAAGCTAAATGCCCTGTAAGAAGTGCATCTCCCTGCATGTGATGCACTCCCTTCCAATCAGATCCATTGCAGGCTCTGCTTAACACTGCATACCGTGTCTAGATCCCGGTGCGCATGTATAGAGTCTTCCCATTGATTTCAATGGTAGCACAATCATTGTCAATCAGTGGCAGTGACAGAACTCCTGTTGATTTCAAGTACTTACTGCCACTGATTGACAGCGTAAGCAGCCAATCGGTGACAAGAAATTTCAGATCATGGAGAAACAAGGACGATTTTGCAGCACGGTGATAATTTCTGTGTCAGATAAGTTTTTAATTTATTCCATTTTTACTTTTTGTTAAAATATGTATTAAAGTACTCACAGACGGTCACGGTCGCAGAGTACCTTTAATATCCATTTTCTGTTGTAGTTTCCCTTTAAATCTCTAGCGTTTCATTTCGATTATACAGAATTCCTAGGGCTGAAGTCGGATAATTTATTGTATCATGTGTTTTTTACATAAGCAGACAAGCGTAGGGGTTGGTAAAATAAATAAGCCTCTAGCACACATGCAGGTTTATTGATGATGTCTCCTCTTTCTCTCCCAAAACGGTTATTCTTTCTTCTCGCGATTGCAGACAGCGTGTGCGACAGCGACCGAGGAGAAGGCCAAAAATGCACGGCTGAAAGCAAAGAAGCGGAAAATCAAAACCGAACAAAAGCAAATGCATGAAGATTTCTGCTTTCGCTGCGGAGACGGAGGGGAGCTGGTGATGTGCGATAAGAAGGACTGTCCGAAGGCTTATCACCTCCTCTGCCTTAACCTGACGCAGCCTCCTTACGGTAAAAAGCGATACCTTTTATTGTTCCCAGCTGGTAATACTGGCCCTCAGCATCTGCCCGCTACTTACCCCTCTTTTAAAATTCCGCAGATCCATAAATTTTGTTTGTTAAATTTTGTTGTATTTGAGCAAAAAGAAATGTTGCCGCCCCATAGCTGCTGTTAGTACCTCTTTGGTTTGATGGTTTGTTATCTTGTTTCTTTCATTTGTCCAGTTCCAAGTGTCTTAGGCTTCAACCAAAGCGGTTCCTAATATGAGTAGGCATTGGGAGCCATAGATTTAAATATAATACATTTATAAACATATTTATACAATTATAAACATACACATTAGAAGCCTCATTATGATATTATTTTCGTTATACGTAAAAACAGAATTTGAAAGAAGATAAAAAAAAGTTTGGTCCTGTCTATGATTCTAGAGTCTACCCCATGCGTGTTTAAATACCCTTACATCATCTTTATTAATTGTATGTCTCTGAGACACTCTGCTGTCTCCGCTTTATGAGCCACGAAGGTTCTAGAAGGACTAATTCTGTAGTATAGAGGTGAGAACATTGAATTATGATGGTAATTACGATAGAAACAATGGGTTTCCCAGGTAGGATGTGTAGAAATAGGGTCGATGTCTGTCTTGATCATGGCTTCCCTATAGTATTATTATATCACGGTTAGGAAGCAAGATCGAGTATAGGATCCATCCTGTTTGCTCAGATAGGAATGACCGGCTCCTCTCATCCCCTCCGTCTGTACCACAGGTAAATGGGACTGTCCGTGGCACCAGTGCGATACCTGCGGAGCCTCCTCTTCGTCGTTCTGCGACTTCTGTCCGGCGTCCTTCTGCAGAGACCACGACAAAGGAGCCCTTACGCCCTCTGTTTTCGAAAACAGACTCTGCTGCTCTGATCACGACCCCAAACAGCCACTGGCCTACGGGGATCTGAACAAAATCAAGTGTAAAACAGAGTCCGAGGACCCCGCGTTCCCCCAGGAGTTTTAAAGTTCCTACACTTACGACGAAATGAAGTTCATTAGAGCGTAGACGTTTCCCCCCCACGGCTGACGGAGGGCGCCTGACGGTGTTTTAGGCATAAGAATTGGATTGTACGAGTCCCATCTGTGTCTTTGTTGTTCTTGACAAACTCTATGGTTTTCGGGGATTATTTTCCTTCTTTTTTCATGGTGAAATCTGTCTCCCAAGGTTCTGAGAAACAGATGTATTTATTATATTTTATATTTATTATTACTTTTGTTCTGGATTATTCAAATGTCTGGTGCTGGTACCCAGCTTGGCAGATTAAGTATTGATGAAAAAGACAATGTGGAGTCTTGGCAATTCTCTACCTTCTTCTCTATCATCGATGAACAAGTTGTAATGTGATATTTTGCCTCCAATTTATGGACCCCCATCACTCCTAAAGGACTCGCTGTGGAATAGGAAGGCACTCGGCCCCTTAGTCTTCTGGAGCGTTTGTTAAATGGTGCATGTTGAAATTCAACAATTCCGAATCCCCCTTTCTGAACAATTCGAAGAATGAATATTCTTCAAAGTTCACCGCATTCTTCTAAAAAAAAAACACTACAAAGGACATTCCTTATAAAGCACTGTTTGAGAAATGTGATGCTAAACCTTCGGCCATTTTTACAAAGGTCTTACTTAAAAGGATTGCAACGTTTAAGACTAATGCAGCCCGGCACGCCTGTGGACAACTCCAACGAGGATACATTGAAACTCAGCTGCCTCCTTCTCTCCCGATTCGCTTCTAGAAACGACCGTTTCACCTACCCTACCGGCACTGCTACTTCGAGAGTCTGAGTATGAAACACGGCGGAACGGCGTTCTCATAACGGTTCTTCTAGAGAGATCAGCCTTCTGAAAAGAAAGAAAGAAACAGGAGGGAAAAAAAACATCCATCCCGATTTGTTGTTTTTTTAGGGTTCACCAGAAGACGGACAGTGAAGCGTGTCGGCCAGTTCATTGTTTTCGTTTTCTTATTATACTTTTATAAAACAACCTATGGCGGGGTTCTAACAACACTATGGTTTAGATCAGCGGGGTTCTAGGTTCAGAATCCAGAAACATTTTGTGAATGCTCTAGAATGGCAGCTTCATTGTTGTGAACGATCTACCGATTCTTTTAGCACGAGGGCTCCACGACTGAACAGGAAGAGAGGTATACATTCAGGTTTTTGGGCTTTTTTTTTTTACCTTTTTTTTTTATTAAACATTTAAGTTTCTACGTTTCTACCCGCTATGACGGTCTTGGCACGGTCATCAAAACTGGATAATCTCCCAACACCTTTAAACCAAGCTTCTGAACATCCATGTAGGATCTTTCCTTATCATGTAAGGTAGTGCAATAACGTTTTAAGAATCAAAACACACGTTCCATGTCGCTCAGAGGTGCCAATGCAAGAGACGGGCATTTAAATGGTCGGAAAAGCTTTAGAAGGTTTACATTGAATTTTTAGTCTGATCACCTCCAATATAATATATATATATATACATTATATATACCGTATTATAATATATTATATATATTTATTATATATATATATAATTACCCCGACGTTTCTGTATTACTGTATTTTTCCCTGGAATTATTTGACTGCTAAATTCACCCAAGAATTCCGCTGCGTCTTCTATTCGCGGGCTACTAACAACATTCATTGGCATTTTTCTTTCTTTAAAATAAGATCAGGAGAAACGCGGACGACATATTTCAAAATTTTTTTTACCCTTTTTTGTAGAGAGGTTTTTTTTTTAAATGTAGTATTACGAGCTTGAATTTTTTACGTTTTACAGCACATTACAAACCACGCAGGTAGGCTGCATTTTCATACATTTTTTCATATATATAATTTCCTTTACTTAAAACATTTATTAAAGTTACCCAACTTTTAAATAGCAGAAACACTTTCCATGTTTTCATTGTATTATACCTGCGTTTTCTTATAGTCAAGATTGGGCAGCTTTAGTAAATCAGTTTTTTTTTTGTTTTGTTTTTTTCTGATTATTCCGAATTGGGGGCACCAAACATAAAAAAAATAAAAATACCCTAAAAGCCACAATAATAACCCATCCAGGTTGTGCCAAATACACCAGCCTTTTAAATAAAGAAGGGCTTTTCTGGTGTAATTCTATACATGTTTCTCCCTGTTGTGTTGCCCCGATTACGTGCCAATGTGTAACACTTCATTGTAATGTTGTGTGTTCATTGTTTCGTTTGAGCAGTGTTAAGATCTGTTACGACTTTGTGTTTTGTACTAAAAAAAAAAGACAAAAGTACAATTGCCCCCCATACAAACCAGTAAATGCTGCTATTTAAATATTACTGTCGTATATCTTGGTTCTATTTGAATCCCCATTGGGTTTTCACCTTTATTATCGCCGGCCGTAGGAAGCGGCGGTTCTTAAATTCCCACTAAATAAGATTTTTGTGCTTTGTTGTTTTGTTTTTTTTGTGGAATATGTTCTGTTCAACCAGTTTACCTCCTTTTTGGATTAAAAGTACTATATCCTGAGCAAGAGCACTGTGTGTATCTTGTCAGTGGGTTTATGTGGTAGGATCATTGGTGGGGGTTTTTTTTTGGTATTTTCTATGTTGTTTTTTTTAAGTTTTGTGTTTGAATTTAAAAGTTGTGCAAAACAAATGTTTTTAGTTGTATTATTAAAAAAAAAAGTATTATTTGGTGGTTAGCTCCAATTCTGTGTATATATATATATATATATAATAGTACACATTACTACAAAGTACGTCTCAGTATGGTTTATATTTTCGGGATAGAACGTTTGAGAGGAAACTTTTATAGCAGTGTGACCTTAAACCTTCATTTCCGCCTCTTAAAGGACCCGCGGCCCTCTGTCCTTTACCGCATGGAGTGTATCTCTAGAAACGTACAAATGGCTCAGTCTTCTTAACCTAAATCAGGGAAAGTGTGCATATATATGTATATAAACGGGGCTAGCGCTCCATACGTGTTTCACGGATCACATCCATATACGTTTTCAACATTCTCTGTTATAGTGTAGGTTTGCTTATAATATGGACACACACACACATCACACATACACTTACACACACATTACACATACTCACACACACACATCACACATACACATTACACATACTCACACACACACATCACACATACATTACACATACTCTCACACACACATTACACATACACTTACACACACATTACACATACAGTGGAAATGGATGCATTTTAATCTTATGGTTCTGGTTTTATATTAGAAAGCGAACAGATGGATGTGAAAGGTACTAACCCAGCGTATACTGTATATATATATATATATATTATATATATATATATTATTTTGCTGTATATTCTTACGCGTGTATAGATTTATAACCCAGCCCCACACGTTTGCAGTTGTTGTATCCTATGTATAGATTGTCGGGTTGTAGTTTCCCAATGCAGTGAAATCTCCCCCCCCCCCATTTCTACCTCTCGATACCTTACGGGTGCATCATCTGACCCTTGTATATGCCCCCCCCCGGCCCTAGTATATATTATATCATCATTTAGTTAGAATGTTTATTAGAATGCTTGTACATGACTGTATACACGATGCAGGGACGTTCTTGGTGATAATTGAAGGAGAGCTGTCAACGAATCATTTTTTTTTTTCTTAATTTTATGTATTTTTTTTAACAAAACCAGGGACCTTCCATGCAAATCTTCAATTTCCCACTGATCCTTCAGAAAATACTAAATTGGAACTCTTACTTCGCCTACATAAGTTACGTGAAGACAGAAAGCGTGATTGCTAGGCGGCGTAGCGGTGCAGGAATTGGGATGGGGGGGTGGCTGTGACGGTTCCCCTTTAATACAGGACATTACCTCGTTATAGGCCAATCTCTTAGCGTTTCGAAGCTCGTATTGAGGATTTTTCGGTGCCATCTGACTTTGACCCAGATCCATTTTTTTTGTCCTCCCACACAGTGATATTTGTGGAAATTTACCGTGTCATCCAAAGAGCAGCTCACTTCAAATTTTCCGTTCGGGGGGGGGCATTATAGTTTGTTTTTCAATTGCAGGGCGCTGTATGTGGGTAATCTGTGCATACTTTAGTATCTATAATGTTACGCATGATTATATATGTATATATGCACAATATACGCATTAACGATCTATGCCGTTTCCTCTAATTCCTCCCCACCTTGGACACGAAGACCGCCGATGCTTCAGCAAAAAAAACCATTGGCTTTTATAGGCAGGGCATTGGTAGGAAGTGGGTGGGCCCATGTTAACAGTGGCATATCTGAGTGGGCAGGGCTGCCCTGAAGCCCCTCCCACCATATAATGATATTTGATGCAGTCACTTGTGCCGTTCCGGAGCGGACACTATGTTAAAGATATTTGTTCTTAAAACATTGTTTTCTCTGTTTTAAACGTAGGTTGTAAGATCCTAAGTGTTTTTAACCCTCTTGGTGGAATAACGGCAGAAAAAAAAGTTATTTTAGAGATCCGAGGCGTTGCGGATTATTGTAATAGTTATGTTTTTTGGTTTTCTACACCCGCTGATGATGTAAACCGAGTTACAGGGGCTAGCACTGCATTAACTGCCCCTCTAACCGAGATTAACCCCACCGCTATAAAACAATACAATTTGTGCCACATCCCCTTCATCGCATGGCTACAAGCGCCACTCACCCGTCAGGACTTAAGAGTCCATAAAAAAATAATAATAATAAAATTCCATTTTGTTGGCGGAAATAACCAGTCGGAAGTTCTGCAAAGTTTTTTTGCTCTGAAAGTGTTAATAGCCGATAACATCAGAACTAGGCTCTTTATAGAAGAACAGTGCGGAGGTTCAGAATATATATTTTTATATTTGTTTTTTTTATTATTTTTATATATATATATTGTTTACTTTGATGTATTCTGTTGTTAATTTCCTCTTTTGCTTTCCCACATTTTCTCACAAGCAACCATTTTATAATGACGGTAACCAGGAAGGCAGCTAAGCGTCACTACTAATTTTTTTTAGTCCTATGTATATAGTAGACCTTTACATTGTTGTGTGTAGGTAGCTCGTCTGGTAGCGTGTGAACTATATCAAATGACTGGCTGAACTTGCTACATAGCTGTACCATTTAACGTTTCAGCCGGTATTTTGGGTGCTTGTATCATAACTGCCAAAGGTCCTTTTTTTTTCACTTTTTTTCCAAAGTTCCATCGGTCATCGCTCTTACATCCTACCTTGTTAATAACCATATTATATTGCAAAACATGGAGTCGTCAGAGCAAACCCTAGGTACGCTTATGAACATACCATACGATATTGATTCCGATTTTTTTTTCAATTTTATTTTAAATTTATTTTTTTTTTTTTTTTTTTTTTTACTTCTCACCAAACGAGGTTGGACATCCATCTTTAGGAGCTTGTAATTTTTAGAGGCACTAACGTAAAATGTAAAATTAACCCAATAAATAAAATAAATAAAAAAACTGGGTGTTTTTTTTTTTTTTTTTTTTTTTTTTTTCTTCTGTATTTTTGACTTGATGTTAAAGCATTAAAAATCAAAATATACAGTGTACGGGGTGGGTGGGATCGTAATTGTTTTAACTGTTTTCTTGCAAAGTGTAAATCATTTGCGCTTGTTTCTATGGTCAGTCCCATGAAGAATTAAAGTGAATTATTGAGATTGCCGAGTTTAAAAATAACGTCGATGTTTTGAGTGTAAGTGAATTTTTGTTGTCGCCGTTGTGTTTTTTTGTTTTTTTATTACTTTTTTTTTTAAATAGTACATTTATTGTAAACTTTTAAATGTTGGGGTTCTTACATTTTTCTGCATTTTATGTATCGTATGTGTAAATATATATATATAGATATATATATAGATATATATATCCATATATATATATATTAGACCGCTAGTTACAAGCACAAGTAAGGAATAGTGGATATATCACCTCTCACTTTAAAGAAGTAAAATATAGCTGCTATACGATTTCCCAGAATCCTTTGCCTATATCAAGGTTTATGGACTGCCCCATCCAGGTAGGGGCAACAATTTGTGACAACCTAACGTGCCAAAGGATTCCAACTGCCTCTTTGCCCTACCGCCCCCCTTAATAAGGGTTTTGTAAGGCACTTTATTTTACGTCGAGATGGACTGTGCGTTAATGAAGTCGGTTTGGTTTTGTTAAGCATTGTGGAGAATGCACTTTAACTACCATTAACCTTAACCTTTCCCTCTCCTTTTTCCACATGCTTAAGAGAGCAAACCATGGTTGGCAATGTTCTGTACGCCAGGGAATCTGAATAAAACACTACCGGGGAAATCGCATTAAAGACCAAAGTCCGACCTCTTAAACCAGTCAGTCGTTGGTAATTCTTCGTCTTCAGTGGGACTGACCCTTTATACTGTGTATATATAAATAGAAAGAGAAACTATTACACTAGAACTTCTAGAATGGCCTGTACCACTTTAGCTAATCATTCAATGTTTGCGCATATCATTTTTTTGTACATTAAATCACATCGCCTACTTTTCCTTTTTTTTTCTTTTTTTTTTACTTTACTGAGAAAAAAGAAAAATGTTTTCGGTTTTAAACGTGTGTTTTAGCCGTTCAACTACGAAAGGAATAAAAAAAAAAAAAAAAAAAAAAAACGTTTCTATGACATTCCGCCGATTTCAAAGTTTGCTCGTTGACTTCAATAAAAATTGTTCTGAATGTCAGCTTTTTGTTTTTTTCTTTCTACTTACGTTTTTCGATTTTGGTTACGTTGGATTTCCTTCTGATTTGGATTGATCTGTTAACGGTGGTGACCGCAGTCGATAAGACTGCACAGTTTCTGCACAGAGAATATTATTAATAATATTATTTAATAATAATTTAATTAATGTTATTAATATAATTTATTATTTATTTTATTTAATTATTAATTTTATTTAATATTATTATTGGATACCTTTTCTTGGTTATCACCTAAATTCAGCAATGCATTGGTGCAAATCATTTATGACAAAGACACCCCCCCCCCAGATCTTCTCTCATTAGAGCCCTGAGCTAACCCGAGACGACCACTCAAGAAAACCATAGTGATTTTCTTAGCTGTCGGGATTTTTTTCAGATCTCATAAAATCCATTATGACCGAATGGAGCAAAATGGTGATAAGTAAGTAACGTCTTACAAATAGAGCGACAGTAATGTCTGTGGACGCGGTTTTTTTTTTTTGGCGTAATTAGTGGTCCATGTGATGTTTTTTTCCCCAAAAATGTATTCAAGTGTAAAATCTCAATACCAATATACACTAAAAAGAAGTGATCTGTGTCGTCCTTAGATCCAGTGCCTGATCTCTGGAGGGACGCTCGCACTAAGACGCGTAGACTCACTAACAGAAACACTTAGACATACGCACTCACGCTAACACCCCCCCAAACATGCTAACATACTCTGTGAAGCCGCAGCCTGCATGGATATTTAGTACTCGTACATCCTCAGAGATCGCATACAAACGGTTAATACGCAGCCACCTGGAACCTAGAAGTGTTTCGCACCACGGGAACGGCATCTCCCCATCGAGATTTTAATAGCACATCCAGAAACTGAATCCTAATCTAAGGCGGTAATATATTTCAGACACTCTGCGTGATCTACTGGAACTGTGTCAGGAGTCCAAAATAGCCATTAATACCAATTAAGTGAATAAATAATTCAGCCCAGTTGGCAGATCCACGTATGCTTCACTGGCGTCTTCTTTCAAAGATTCTCTTTCCTCCTCAATCCACCTCCATACAGGTTACATCAGGTAAGCTTCTCAGGCACCTACCTCCATTGCCGCTTTATACCCCCTTATTGCATCATATCCACCGATCCTGCCAAGCTCCATACATCGTATGGCCGTAGGTCACTATGCATAGCTGGGAACTCTCCTGGGTTTTGCCCGGAGGCTCCGGGTGAAGCGCCGCTTCCCCGGATCACTGTGTGTAGACCCTGGGTCTCGGGACTTGCCCCTGCACTCTCCCTCCAAAAATAGTGTGCGTTCCGTGAAATCAGTGGGACCGCCCACTACGTTGGTGGGACTGCCCACTGATATCGTGGGACCGCCCACTGACATCAGCGGGACCTCCTACCCGCGTACTGCAAGGAAGGTAGGTGGAACCAGAGAGTTCCCAGGTATGGAGATACGTCCATACCAAAGAGTTCTTGTGGAGCAGAGACAAGACTTCCAGGAAGTGGATTGTTTGTAAGACGTTACGGATCAGTGGAGGTGTTCTGTCGCTTTCAGGCTCTCCAAAGCGTAGATATCGGGATCAGGGTTTACAAATGGTGGTTTCTTGCTCCCGCTGCTTAACCCTTTAGTGTAGCGTGCATTTCTAACCCCCCCTGCGGCTCACACAGTGAAAGCAGAGCCCTCCACATACGTGTCCGGTACAGGTTTCACTGAAAGCATCTCTCGCAAACCGAGGCGGTGATTACGATGAATGCGTCCATGCGTTTGCAAGGCGATGAAGAAATGTTAGTCTAAAGGGCGGTTCCTTAAAGTTGTTTACATGAAAGTCACCTCCCGGGCCTGAGAAACTTGGGACGGCCAAGGCCGCCATATGCAATAATGAGGTCGGAACTGTGAAACTGCAGCTCTTTCTGCAAATTCTAGCTTTAGTGAATAAACCACAATGATGGTTCTGTGTATCTGCTGTCAGTTTCATCTTTACTCCCAGCAAAATAAAAAACCAAGGTGAACAAAGGCTTATTGATTTGCTCTTTCCATTGTTCCATTTGAAGAAGAGACCTCCGAGGTCCCAACAACCTATCACACCATAACATCTTTCCATGTTGTATCATATCCTTTTTCTTCATGTAAAAGATCTTTTTTTGTATACCATCTGCCTTGACCCGGTAAACTTCCATAGATGCCTGCATCATGCTATGGCTTATTTATGCTCTTTGGCTACTATTATCCAGCGGCTGGAAGCCACTAGGATGCACTTTGTTTTACGTGCAGTTCTGCGGGTGCCCCATAGATGGCAGTATGCGCATCTCCTGTTCCTTGGGTCTTTTCTTTACCGCTCTCCACTCATTGACCCAGAAGATTCTATATAAGGAGCAGTTTTAAGCGTCTTCGGAGCAGAGCGCAGTGGGAGCGCCACGTGTGCAAAGGTGAGGGGGCGGGGTTTGGGCAGCTGGGGCTAATACGACGTCACTTATCTCAGTACAGAGCTGTATACGTCACAGATTAAAGAGTGAATGGTTTTTATTAGCGTTCTTTGATTGAGATTGCAGTCGCGTATAAATCATTCTCAGCTGATCTGGCAGCCTTAAGGCAATCCCCGGATCTCTATACTTAGTAGCACATTAACCTGAAGGTGTGTTGTTATCCGGCAGCGGACGGGTTAATAATGGGTTACGAGGCATTCGATGTGCCAGGCTGTGAACGTCATGCATGTTTTATAGCAGGAAATGGAGGACCGCTTGGACCTTATAGCATCGCATGCCTTTATCTCATGTGATGATCTGATAATAAACATTAATCCCCTAAAGCTGCTGTCACTGTGATGTAATCATCCTGGCCGGGGCCCCTAAACACATACGTGTCCTACTAAGCAGGACCTTTCTGGTACTTAGAGAGTTAAACTGTATCTTGACTTTAGGAGTGTTTGTACACTATATCAATGTTCATATATAGATATATATGTGTGTGTGTGTATATAATATATATATATATATGTGTGTGTGTGTGTAGAATTTTTGTATCGTTGTATTAATATCTATATATCTGTGTTTATATATAGTGTGTGTAGAATTTTTATATTTATATATGTATTATATAGTGTGTGTGTGTATATACATGTGTATTTATATTATATGAATGTGTTTCTTTATTCTAACATCCTGTATTTGCTTTGAGTGATGGGATTAGGTTTTTAATGTTACCGGTTGGGGCGTGTAATTTGTGATACTGAAGCGTACATACATGTTCATGCCCAATAGTGTAGTGTTTGTTTTACTTGTGTGACACGTGTGCTATTTAGCGCTCTCACCCAAAATTAGTTGATGGTTAACCCTTGTAGTTCATAGCGGCCATCTGCCTGTGTTTGCTTTTGCCAGTCCCTAGGTGTGGTTCTCTATCAGTTTCCTCCCCGCTGTTTTAACTCTTTCTCTGTCTCTCTGTAAGCGAGCAGATTTCCCTTTGTGTTTTGATAATGTTATAGTGATCTCTTCTAGTGTGCAGTTTGACTGTAGAGGAGTTTAAGCGCGCCCTGTGGCAAACTGTCCAATAAACTGATGCCCTAGTGGCCTAGTGAGTTAAAGGATCGCTCACTGAGTTTGCCGTTAGATTGCAAGCTCTTCAGCACATGTTTGGTGTTCTCATTCTCTTGGTGGCAAACGTGTTTGCCAAATGTTTTTTTTTTTTTTTTTTTTTTAATGACCGATAAAGAATTGGTTTTAAAATATTAACTGTTTGCTCTGCTTCCCCAGGGAATATTGTAAGAGGACACCAGCCTTTTCTTTGTACAGCGCTGCGGAATATGATTTTGCTTTATAAAACGTTAAGTATGACATCAGACAGCAAGTAGGGAGACGCCATGGAGATTATTGACCGTTTGTTGAGAATTTTATTTTGTGCTTGAAGCGGAAGTGTGCCAAGATTCGCCCTTTATAATATATTTTTTCAACCCGCCATATAGCTCTGAGAAATATATTGTTACGATGTCCTGAATGCTTCATTTTATACATTATAGGTCCCGACGTGTGAGCCAGGATGGACAAGCGGATCCTGGAAGGCTTTGCGTCGGAGTCCTGCCTAAGGCTTCTGCTGTTTGCCATATTCCTGTAAGATCAAAAGTTTTAGGAAGACCGTTAATGGCTGTAAATCATTTACTACATTAAAGCTCTATAGGGTTGTTCTGTATATCTCAATGTGCAATAATTTGCAGGCAAAGTGCAACAATCGCCCTGGGGGCCCTATGGTTTCTACTTGCGCCCGTGTGTAAGAATGACATCAAATTCCATTCATAGAATTCTAAACTCCTGAATGCGTCTTCTAGCGAGACGTCATAAAAAGGGCTCGGTAAAGCCTTCCCTTAGGCCACATTCCCTAAAGCCCCCATCCCTTAAGGCCTGTTTATTCATATGTTGAAACCTTCACTGAAGATTGATGGATATTGATGGGGTAAAATACACAAAAGTAATATTCTATCATATATGTAAATGATGGGGTTACTTATTATCTTAGAGCCACACCCACAATACTAATAAAGCGATACCCTAAATTTTATCTGTGATCCTAAATTCTTTCAGATCACCAAAGTATATAATTCACAGATATATTTATTGTGAAAACACAATCTATAAAATATCTATACAACCAGTGCAGTGCAAAATCTAAAAACAAATAAAACATGTTAAAACAAATAACAAACAAATAAAACATGAGATATCTCATAACATAAGATGCATTATTAATCAGTTATCGGTATAAATCACTGGCTCGTTATCCAAGATTTCTACAACAGCACCAAATCCGTTAACTTTTTCCAATCCCCTCAGCAACAACAAACAGCAGAATTAGGGTGGCAGCGAAATAAATCGCAATCTCACCGTCATTCTGTTGGAATAGTACTAATAACAACAATTTAAAAGGCGAGTACTCCGATGTGTCTGCAATTCAGCAGCCGCTACAGCTTACAGGTCCGATATTTAATAAATGGAAATGGTAGCGTACGCAACATTGCCAATTTTTGGGGTTATAAGCTGAAGTCTCGTAAGCCGTCATAGGTAATGAAATATATTGTATGCCCCAAAAGGTTATTGGATTCTTGTATATCGGAGACTGCATAATTAAAAATACTATATTTACCACCTCTTGTTGCTGGTTTATTGGAATCCTGGTTTATTGGAAAAATAATTGTCCATAGATTCCAATTAGCTGGGATACAAAATAAAATAATTAATTACCAGTAAATCAAAAATAGGAGAGAGAACGTAAAGATCACTTTTTGGACGAAGGCCCCCTCTTTATCCATTCAGATTCTTTTATTTTACTAATTAGTAACGGAGCAGAGTCTTGTATCACCTCTTTTGTCTAACTAACAATATTTTATAATGACAAACGTTTGGGGAGGTCTAGTTATCAAGACAAATGCATTTTTCAGCCTATATCTGCAGATTTGTTTCCATTATATACCATGGAGAGGCGCTCTTTTCTAAGGAATAATTCTAACAAAACAATAGAACACGTGTACTGTCCAGGAATCTATTTGTTTCTTATCTATTGGACATGAAATCAGTTTGGTTTCCTTAACAAGAATTATGTAAACAGAATGGAATTTTCTTATCCTCTTAAAAATAGCATTGCAATAGGATCCAGATTATATAGATTAGATTATATATTATATATATATATATATATATAACGGACAAGATACAATATAGTATTTTCCTATACAAAATATATAAAAAGAAAATCTAAGGATATCATATTAATCTTACTAAAAATGACTATAATATGGTAAAGAAGAAATATAGCTTGGTTTAAATATATTACCAATTTATTAGAGCCATTCTACATTCTAAAACCGGGAAAAAGAAATTCATTCTCCCTAATATTTCTACGCTTTATCACTATATGGACGAAGGTATTGGGACACCTGGTCCGACATCAGTGTCTGAATTTGCGGATGCTCTACTGGGTGAATGAGCAGAAATTCCCACGGAAAGTCTCAGAAATCGTGTGGAAAGCCTTCGCAGAAGAGCGGAAGCCGTTATAACTGCAAGGAGGCGAGCAGCTACATATTAATGTCTGCGTATTTAGAATGTGATGTCATAAAATGTATCGTGAAATTGGGTCATATATGTTGTCGGGGGCAAGCTTGCTTAGATCACCCGCTCTTTGTTCTCGACATAGAAGAAAAACACGATCTTTGTGACAAGATACATAATTATTTAAAAGGTACGTTTTTTTAACTCTTTATCTTATGTCCGCAGGGTGACGGAGACGATGCACCCCTTCCACCGAGTGATCCAGCCGGAGGAGATGTGGCTTTATAGAAACCCGTATGTGGTGTCTGACCGTGTGCCCACTAACAGCATGTTTGTAAGTTTCTGCTGCTGTGCTAACGCGGTGCCGGGGATCCTGGTTTTGCATTATACCCCCTACCACCTAATTTAACACCTTCCTCCCTGACCGCCATTGTGGACGCCAGTGTTCTGAGCCGGGTCACCCTTCTACTGCCAGTCTGTCTGTCTGTGGCCGTATTCTATAATGTCTTCTAATGTATTCTATACATACTTAGTATCCCTATTTACTTTTGGTACCCAAATCCCCCTGTTCTTTTTTTCATCCCCTGATATCCCTGCTTTTGAATGGGGGGAAAAAAAGTAACAAAAATACAATGTTTTAATAATTTGCTTGGTTTTGTAAATAGCTATCAATATGTCTCAAAGCCCTGTTCCCCTATCCAAGCCTCTAAACACCCCCATGATACACGCTGGTCACCTATCCACATGATGGCAATCACACCTATTGACACCCTCCCCGTAAATGTGCAAAGCGTTTTGGACGGGGTGATTGTAGGATTTGGCGCTTTTAGTGCATTGGTTTGTAATAGGAGTAAAATATTGAAGCTATTGTCCGATTTCACCGCACGGGGGGGAGGAATATACAACATAAAGAACGTTCGGATTAAGTAAATAGAGTCTGCGCATGCATTTGTGTTTGATCTGGGCACGTTGCACACATTGGTGATTTCCTCCCTCCTGCACACTACATGGCGCGGACGGTGTGCCCTCCAGACGTCCCCTCGCACCACATAGTGGGATGATGTGCGAAGTTGAGTGTGACCCTGGGCCTTTCCACCTTATGTGTATAGAGCGGTAGATCACTGTGGCAAATATTCATCTGTGGTATCCCTCACCTGCTTCTGTCCGTGTGTAGCAGGCCGTGGCATCTGCCCCCTGATTGTGGCATTGTGAGTGTGTGGGGTACTCTGTGGTGCTCAGGCGTAACACACTGTCTACACTCTAAAATAGATTTGTTTGACCCTTGACTGTCACTCTCCTCACCAGTTGATCTCCTTCCTGTCCCCGGTTTCGGTGGTGGTCTTGGCACGTCTTTGCCGGCAAGCAGATTATACAGATACACGAGAAGCCAGCCTTGGTAATTCCTTTCTTCTGACCGTATACTTAAACCGTGTTATAGATGCCGCTACTTTTTAAACCCACCGAGACTTGTAGACCCAAGCAGTGTATGGCCATTGGGTGTCTGTGTAAGGATTCCCCTATATTTATAGCATGGGTTTTGTTATAGAATCTCTAGGATGCTCGGTATGTATCTTCTGGATCTGCACTGACCTCTTTGTATGTATGCATTGGTCATTTGGATTTTAGGTACCTGGAGGATGAGCCGTATGGCACAATGAGAGTTGGGATTTTCCATGTAGAGAATTATTATAGGTGGTGACGCTGATCCCAATGCCATTTACATCGTATTTGACTAGTTATCAGCAGGGACGTGGATTATTATTTATTGTTTTATATAGCGCCATTACTGTACAATGGGATCTATGGGTAATTATGGGAATTGATTATTCTCATTTGTGATTATACATTAATTCTTGTTTTTTTTTTTTTTCCCCCAACTACAGCTGCCAGTCTCTCGCTTGCCTTGAATGGCATATTCACAAACACCATAAAACTCATTGTGGGGAGGTAGGTCCTTGTATCCAATGCAAGCCATTCCATTAGACTTCTGGGTAAACCAGTCATCCTACAATGCTGTATTAAAGCTGGTTTATATTGAACCGGGTCACCAACCCATAATGTTAATCCTCCAAGGAGCTTGGTGGTTGTTAAAAACATGACCATCGTCCTCTTCTCCCAGGGTCCCAGTGACTCCCATGGTGAGAGGGGAGTGGGTCATTGTGGAATGGTGGAGGTCCCTGATCCTTGGCCGAAGTACAGCCATACTTACTGTACCCCCAAACGTCTAATGAACTCGCGTCTCTTACTCTGTTCCAGGCCGCGACCAGACTTCTTGTTCCGATGTTTTCCAGATGGACGGGAATCTCCAGGGCTACACTGCACTGGTGACCCAGAGCTTATTATCGAAGGCAGGAAAAGTTTTCCAAGTGGTCATGCTTCATGTGAGTGTCCTGCACGGTCACCATGTCTTGATAAAATGGAGGATGTGTTGATATTGATGCGTGAACTTGGATTCCACTAACATTTTTTTTTTGCTCTAATGATAATCCCAGCCTGCATCCTATTATAATTATTATAATTATTGTATCTATAGGGCGTCAACAATTTATGCAGCGCTTAATACAATACATATATTCAAGGGGTCTGGCAAGACGAGAATTGACAGACTAAGACAAACCGTTACATTAGGTGGAGAGAGCCCGGCTCGTAAGCTTCAAATATCCCTTCCAGCACTTCCTATGATTCTGTCCACACCAGAAATATCGGTGCTTGGTCTCTTCATGTACTCTTATTTTCTTGTCTCCTCTCTCCCTTAGTTGCCTTTGCGGGATTGGGGTTCACAGCTCTGTACATTGCTGGGAAGCTTCATTGTTTTTCCTCTGCTGGCCGGGGACACTCGTGGAGACTCTGCAGCTTCTTGGCCCCTTTACTCTGCGCCATAGCCATCGCGTTGTCCCGCACGTGCGACTATAAGCACCACTGGCAGGGTAAGGCAATTCGTGACGGGTACAGGGGAAACTAAATATTGGTTTTATTTGCATATATTGTATAAAGTACAAAAAAGATTGATGGTCCTTTTGCTACATCCAAAGAAAAAAATTATATAGTGCACTTCCGAAATCCATGTATAACCAAAATGTGTGTTTAACACTTCTAAGCAGATACTAGTCTAGGTTAAAGTCTTGACAAATCGTTAAATATTCACATTTATTGCATGTTGTTTTCTTTCAGATGTGGTGATTGGTGGTTTTATCGGACTTTTATTTGCATACGTTTGCTACCGACAGTATTATCCCCCTCTAACGGACCGGGACTGTCATCTACCATACAGGACCAAAGGGCGAGTATCGGGGGCCCAGGAGAGGAAACTGAGCACAGCTGGCTACAGCCTGGATGTATGATAATCCCGCAGGGGAGGAATAAGGAACATCTGGAAATGAACTGTGATACTTCTCTTCTAAAGACCTGCCGTGGCTTTTCTGCTTTGGAGAGCAGCTGAAGCAGCTGGTTTATTTGGGAGTGAAAGGTGTTAAATTGGCTTCCTCATAAACTTGATGGCATTCCTTGTGGAAGGGACCCAGATAAGTGTTTGGACTCCACATAATTCTGAGGAGATTAATTTCACCATTAGAATTCATTTACATTAAATAAATGTTTTAATTTGGAAGGATTTGAGTTCATGGCTATTTTGACAACAGGCTGGCTTTACATCTAATATAAGATGTGACTGCAGGTTATCAGGACGGTGCTTGGCGGCAGCTTCGTAATTGAAGCCCCTACAATTCTCAGACGCGTTGTGCTGTTTCTGCTGTCTTTTTTGGGTTTTTTTTTATTGTGATGTTTGGTGCAATTTGTGGCATCCCTGAAACCTGGATGGTATTTCCACGATATTAGACATTAAAAAAAGGAAAATGCCTGGTATGTCACCAATATTATCAGAAAATTATTATGAAGAAAAATAGATGGTATGTTAGATAACTTGTCCACAAATTAGATAACTTGTCTGATAGCACAGGGGAAAAAATGTCTGCAGCAGTCCCTGTAATACACTATAGTAGTCACTACAGCTTCTCCAATCCATCAACAGTACATTTTTTGCACAAAAATAAACTTTTAATTAACTTGCAGTATTGTATATGAGTAATGAGCATCAATGTCTGCCTCTGCTAAGCTGTCACTGTCTCACATTCCAACTCTCATCAGTCGGTAACTGCTGCTACTGACAAGTTAAAATGGCGTCAGCACACTAACATATAGCTGATGCTTGTCCCCGCCCCTTGTAAATGCTGATTGGCCAGAGTGAAAAAGTGAGGGAAAAACTCCCACAGGTTGTTGGACCCAGGGCCGGCCGAAGGCGTAACGCCGCCTGGGGCGAAGTTTAAAATGCCGCCGGCGTCGGCGGGGGGGAGGCGGCATTTTAAACTTCGCCGACGCCGGTACTTACCTTTAAGAGTCCTGCGGCGAGTCTCCCTGCTCTGCCACCGTGCCGGCTTGTAATTCTGAGCGCCGGAAATTGACGCCACTTCCGGCGCTCAGCATTACAAGCCGGCACCAAGACCGAAGAGGGAGACTCGCCGCAGAGGAGAGAGAGAGGGGCGCCGAGCGGGTAAGCGAAAACCACTCAGCGCCCCTCTCTCTCTCTTCGTTTCAAAAAAAAAAAACGCTCGGGGCGGCAAAGTGCCGCCTGTGCCGCCTGGGGCAATTGCCCCAGTCTGCCCTATTGTAGGGCCGGCCCTGGTTGGACCCATCAGTCACAGCCATTGCATTTTTTTTTGGCGGCTTCTCCCTCAGTTGTTAATATGTACCCTCCTACAGACAGTCCCTCCCACTTTACCTCATCAACAAGCGCCAAAACGTATTGTGGCGGCTACATCTTATGACGAATTATGGCACTTGTGCAATTCCTTTCCTTTCGTTTTGTCAGAGATCGCCCTAGTTTTTTTTTTTTTTTTTTTTTTTTGTATGAACGCACTTAAGACGCAATTTCGGTTAAAAATAAAGTTTGTATTAAAACATCTGATGTTTACTATTGATGCAACAAATAATGCACGCGTATTTAACTACCGTAGGGCAACAATAAAAAGATAAGGCTATAAATACGGATTTCTGGCTCAGCTCTGCCTAGTACACCCCCCAGTCTTGCTGAGGCAGGTGTTCGAGTCTCCCCCCAGCAAAAAATTAAGTCATCTAGAAAACTCTGTGCTGCTATAGTCTTAGAAATCTCATATTAGCTGTAATGTAATATCGTAATAAATGAACGTCATGGAGCAGGGCTGTAATTAACCTGTTATAATCATTTAATGACCCTATAAAGAGATTTTAGAAGGCCAGTTTAATTCCAGACAGCCTCGCCAAATAAGAATGCGCATTCAAGTACTTTGAGTTATTTTACAATGCATTCTATTAAATGCTAAACTTAACACTACCAGGACCCCTTCCGCCTGTGCTTTTTGATGCCCCCTCGATTCCAATGGCAGCATTTTCTTATACGGCAATTAGCTGCATTAGGTGGCTAAAACCGGTGGAAATAATAGACGTGGGGGGGGACGTTCTCCCCACTGGTGGAGTGTTTTTTTTTTTTTTTTGTTTTTTTTTTCCTTTTAGCCACCATATATGAGTCAGATTGAAGTACTAAGTACCTTACCATGCATTCTTGTTGGCGAGGCTGATTGGGATAGTACAGGGCTGTCCAACCTGTGGCCCTCCAGCTGTTGCAGGACTACATCTCCCATACTCCTCAGACACTTAGCTGAAAGAGCATTATGGGAGATGTAGTCCTGCAGCAGCTGGATGGCTGCAGGTTGGACGCCCCTGCGATAGTAGATTGTCCCAAGACAATCCTTCTAATAGGCCTGTCGTCAGTGCAGGACATGCAAGTTATTTTTCTTGGTCCAGATCATGGTGCTAGTCTATGCAAAACAAATGCCACGGGACTAAAAGGGTAAGAATGAAGGCTGAGAAGATGCTGAGACACATGGAACCAGTAAAGAGCACCACGCAGCAGCCTTAGTGACTCCAGGGAAGCCGTGTTCTGGTCGGTGCAGAATCCTGGTCCTGCTGGAGCTGAAGCATCCTACCTAAATCAAAGTGGTTTATGTTTCACCGCAATACGTACTTTAGTTGCTTTTATTGAATAGATGAATTGGCCTGAGAAACTCGCCTCATCCAATTCCCATCTCATTCCCTTCCAAGAGGTGTGTGTGTGGGGGGGGTTCGTATTAATTGAATATTGTAGTAAAATATCCCATCTGTAGCTCCTACCCATTGGACAGCACTGTGTAAAATGATGGCGTTCTATAAATCGATAAATAATAATCATATAAGTTACCTTTACAAGCATGACTGTCATGATCTATTTCAAACTATGGCCACAGTCGGTCCACAGGGTGCTTCATCACGGACCTCTGGATGCACAGTTTCACCAAACACAATGATATCCTAGTGTCTTCAGTGATCTGCTTGCTAACACTAGAACGACAGAACACCATACAACTTAAACTTCCGAATGCAAGATTACAATAAAAAACCATGACCTAACATGGAAGTTTTTCCTCCCCTCCTCTTTGGTACCTTAATCACACTAATACTTTTTTCTCAAGACATATCCCGCATCTTAAAACTCCTTGCATCATCCAGAGGTCCGTGATGAAGCACCCTGTGGACCGACTGTGGCCATAGTTTGAAATAGATCATGACAGTCATGCTTGTAAAGGTAACTTATATGATTATTATTTATCGATTTATAGAACGCCATCATTTTACACAGTGCTGTCCAATGGACCAGAGACCCCAACTTCCAATAAAATTCTGATTTATAATCAATTAAACGCACACTTGGTAAAGATACCTTTACTGATAACAGATTACAAGATGTCATAAGTATCTCATTATACATTTATACAGCGGCACGGAGACAGAGATTGGGCTTGCAATTGTGTTTTTAGCACCTAAATTAAAGTTTTAGCCTTTGCTGTTATTCCCATATCTTCTCGCTGTCTGGAAATGCCCCGTTGATATGGTAACCCTCAGGTTTGCCTCCCTCCAGCAATGCGTTCTTTTCTGTTCACATTCAGTGATTTTTACAGAATTCTGTTCACATTCCTGCATAGTTATGCCGTGTAACTGTTTTTGATTCCTGATGTGAGCCGGTGTCCGAGGTTCTCTATGTTATCCGTCCACAGTGGGTTTTGTCCTTCCTTCGGGTTTCAGATGGACTTCTTTGTGGCTGGTCTGCTGCTGACGTGGTTTTACTTTAATTTTTAATAAGACATTTTCACTAAAATGCAAGTTACATTAACACGTGTTAGAAGGTTATGACTTGAGATCCTGGAAAGCACAGGATAGGCTGCAGGTAACTTCCCAAGGGGTAATTAGGGAGCTTTTCCACAGGACCAGGGGCTAAAAATTGGCTCTCTGTTTCAGTTGGTTACAAGTGCTTTTATGTCCCAGGGGTCGATGGTAGAGGAGGCTTCCCCATGCTAAAATCATTAATCCTCACTGAGCAGTAGTATGACTGTACTGTACCTACACCGTACCCCGTATGGATTGCTGAACCGTTCTGGTTAGAACGGACATGTCTTCCACCGTGGATAAGTATAGCATCTGGGCGCACATACATTAGGACAAATGATACCCCTACACTTTTGATTCACAAATCCCTGTAGATTGTTCCTTTGGGCACAAAACAGAACAGGTATCACATGAGAGGGTGCTGGAAGGATACCCCCCAATAAACCACTCAAACCTGGAATTAGAACAACCCGTGACAACAGCAGCCCACACGGAATCCATCTGTTACGTGATATCACTCCTGGAATTGGGGGAAGTTCTTGCGGTAAAACAGACTACAACGTGGAAGCATCAAATCATTCACCAGTTTGACTTTTGTGGTCTACAGCGATACCGTCGCACCTCCCCCTAACAAAACACAGCGGGACACATTTTGAAAACACTCTTGGTTTAATAGGTAAGAGGCGCATCAACAATAAATAGTGTTTAAGATGTAGTAGGTGCCGGATACCTGTTTGTACACGATGTGCTGTTGGTGTATCACAATCGCAGAGAATGGCGTATCGTCAGGTGAAATTACAGCCAAAAGTTACACAGGAAGGGGTTAAACGAGCTCTAGTAACATACAGTAACAGATTGAGAACAATAAATAATGCTGTAGTTAGATGCTGTTAAGAAGCCATAGAAGGGGAATTGTAGAGCGGTTCTAGCTGGACTAAAGAGAAAATGTACAACAAAAGGATAGAGCGAGATGCAAACCTAGAGATCGAGATATATTACGCTGTGGATTCTACAGGAATTGTCCAGAGGAATAAATGCAGGGTTTTTTTTGGGGGGGGGGGGGGCAGAAATGTGTACATCAGGTAGATGAGGGCAACAGATTCACCCAGTCTATGAAATGATATAAAGAGGGATACTATGGAGTAACCGCAAAAGTGTAAATATTTCACACGTCTCTGTAAAGATTTTACTGGTAAACTATATAAATATACGATTTCAGGAGTAGTAAAGCCAGACTTCTCATCCTAGCGCGGCGGTAAGAACTTCGTCTGTACGGGGTGTGAGGCTAACTCAGGCTTTTAAGGTGCGCCTCGGGTCCAAAATGAATTCAAGTTTTCTTTCAAACGGTATCGTGATCTGCTTATTTTCCTACAGAGACCAACCTTTAGATTGCAAAGAATGGTTATAGTCAGTCTCAACCGATGAGAACCGCGCCAATCGCTGGGAAACCGATGCTTTTATACAGGGAGCAGATTATAGGATTTAAGTGAAGAAAGAAACTTGAGGTGTTATTGCAAGCGAAGAGGAAATCCACCAGGAACAGAGGAACCAGGGGTGTCTGCAGTCACGTCTCCCGGGCATAAGACCCCATGATAGACTCCAAACCCTGCATCCCGAGTCTGCGAGGGACCTTCATCCCGGGGGTACCTGGAATCGAAAATTCCATTAGTCTCGTTTGCCTTTTAAATGCAAATCATCCTCTCAATTTTTAATGATCTGCAACTACTCTGATCCGACACCAGCCAAGAGCTTTGGGGAAATCATGGGAGTTGGTTACAAATGTTGCTTTGAAGGTGGTAGATATATGGATCAGCCTCCCCTCAGAAGTGGTAGCGGCTAATGGAGTGATGATATTTAAATATGTATGGGATATGTATATATAACCAACAAGATCAATGACTGATTAAGAGCCAAGTCTTTACACCAGAAAAAATGGGCAGTCTAGGCGGGCGGAATGAGTCTTATTCTGCCGCCATATTCTATGTTTGACATTTGAATGCTGAAAAAGTTTACAACGCTCGAGGCCTTGGACATCCTGAAAGGGCTACAGCAATATTATGACTGAAAGAAGCCATGATTTGAAATCTACAGCTCAAGGTTCACTTTCCATCATCTATTCACTTTGCACCAATTCCAAAGAGAATACGTTCTCACCAGATGGATTTTTTTTCCTTATTCTTTGCCAGATAACCCTGGGATGCAGGTTTATGTTAACGGCTGATCCATGCTTATCTCCATAGTTTGATAAATCTCTTTAAGAAATAGCAGTGCAGTGTCTTCAGATGCCCTGCAGAGGGGAGGAAAAAATAGATTTCACCTGCCATAAACAACCAATGCAATATATAAGTAAAAGCAGCAGTCTTAAGTCTTTTATTCTAACATCACAAAAGACCCAGTTTTGTCTATTAAAGCCAACCTATCCCTGAATCCATCAGCTAAGTTATTTTGTACGGGCTGAAATAATTATGTGATCAAGGGAAATATGCTTTGTTCATACTGGTTTGCTTTGAACACTTAAATATCATAAGAAATAAAAGCAGACGCCGATATATTGTTACTACAGAAACTGAAAAATTAAAAAAAAATTAAAAAAATTATTTATTAAACCTGCAGATTAAAAAATGTAAAAGACCTCTCATTTACTTCATGTACTAGAGAGCGCAAAGTTTCTATGAATATCGACAATTAAAAGGAACCGGACCAGGGTTGTATTACCAGTAACACAGGTGGCTCTGCAATGCAAACAGATATTCATTGAAGCTTTCGATTGGCTTCTCCTGGAGAACATAATCAAAACGGTGTCCCCCGTTTAACATCCCAACGTCAATGTGTTGGGGGTCCTCCTTCACACAAGCTGGAGCTTCATTGTCAGCTGGAAGAGACCACAAGGGTTTGCATTCCTCAAAAGCAGCCGCGCCAATAGCGTAATTGTGTGTTTTCTTCCTACATTTTGCCTTGAATTATGAAATGTGACCCCCGATTTACATGTGCCTACCCTGAGCCGGTGTACACGGCCCCCTCCCTGTATGTATAAAAACATATACTGAATACGTTTACCAGGGATGTGGGGGCTTACGGAAATATTGAGGAAAAGAAAAAAATGATTTTTTTTGTTCTTTTGTATTTGTGCCAATATATTATGCAATGTAAATAATAATAATAATGTATGACTTAAACTAAGTGCCTATGAATAGCTTAATTTGTCCTGTAAAAACAAATTTGCTAAAGAAGACCTACAAGATCGGCTTGGTATCTTAAGGTGGGGAAACGTGTCCCAACACCCAGCGCTAGAATTGTTGAAGCAGTAATCCTGGTGGGAAAGGAGACCACTGACGTATGCAAGGTCTATTTGGTCATTAAATTTAATGCTGGCTTGTAAAACCAAATATACACAAAGCGATCTGATGACATAAAGATACTTTCATGAACTCGTGTGGGGTAGGAGTGACAGGTCTTCTCCGGTGACACTTACCGGTTTTGCCTTCAGAGGCCAAGGGGAGGTCAGATCCGGACAGCACGGCAGCCTCGGCAGTGGGAGGTGGTAAAGACGGCAGAGGGGGGCGCGTGAAGGTCTGCCAGGCTATACGCAGCGAGCCCAGGATATCAGTGCCCATCCGGGTCAGGCCTTCCTTCAATTCTACAGGAACCAGGGAAGCAAGTTAGGCAAACTCCTAGACTTATGATAAACAGTTTGACTAATCTCTAGTGCTACTGTAGGAAATGGTGCATGACAGGTGCAAGGTCCATACTAAAAGCCTTGGGGGGGGGGCAGCTATAACCCCTTTCACCTCCATGCCGTGGATGTTACGCTCAAGCATCAACTCTAACAAGAGATAAGTGTGGCATAGACGAAAATACCAAAGATAATACTTCTAACAGGAGGCATCGATTGTCGGAGTAGAATTGGTACGTTACCTAAATGCATCCGCTTCCTCCCCTTATGGTGGGGGATCAGCATGGGCTCGAACTCCTCCTCTCGGTTCACCATCGGCTCGATCCGATACGCAACTGGATCAAACTGCAATCACATTACGGAGGCAGCGTGTGAGGAACATCAACAATTACTTTAATAAACACAGGTTTCTAAAACGTTCCCGTGTACAGAGATTTGGAGAGCATTACTCTCTTGGAGGCGGGGGTCCTTTTACATATTAACCCCTTAATGACCAACATTTTTCAGTGTTGCTGTAATTTTCTTCTCATTTTGTGCACCCACACAAATCATATTTTTCTTTAGATACCATTATTTTTAGCATATCATCTAATTTACTATAAAGAAAAGATAAAATATGGTGATTTTTTGGTTAAAAAAGGACTTTTTCCTCACTTTTATTTAAAAAATCTTTTACTCATCTGCAAAAACTAATGAAAAAAAACCTCCTGAATAGATTCTACTATTTGTCCTGAGTTTAGAAATAGCCAATGTTTTTATGTTTATTTCTGCAAGTTATTGGGCAATAATTACAAGCAACATTTTGCTATTTCAAAAGCAATTTCCCCCCGAAATCTAGTCAAATGATTGCTATTATGGTTCATTATGGTGTTTCTATGATGTGATTTTACACATAGCTATGAAGCCAACACACAGTTAAAGTTGTGTTCTGCCCACAATGGTGGAATCCACTGCTTAGATATTCACTAAACACAGAAAAAAGCGAAAGGAAAAGTGTCAGTAAAATAAAGTTCTCATTAAAAATGAATAATACTAACTGGGTGGTATATATTGAAAAACCGTTTGCATGTTGGGAACTGGTATTTCGGGTTGATCCTCTTCAAGCCTCGCACAGTGAGGAACATTCCAATGGGAGACCCCCAAGCAAAGAAGATTTCAGGGTGGAAGTTCAGCTGAGGATATGTGATGGAAACCTAGGAGGAAAGAATCAAAAAGAGAAATGGTAAGTAAATCTTCTAATTGCAGATTACACAAATCTATTTCTTCACTTCGGTTTCTCACCTGCCCAATGCCCACATCGAAATACTCGTAATTCACCACGTTGAGGGTACCGCCGGAGGCAAACGGTGGTTGCTTGTGGTCGGAACTCACGTTGGTGTCCTGTGCAGAGCAGTCCTGTAAAACCAGGACAAGAAACTAAAACAATGCCCATGTTCATGGATATCCATTTTAGTAACCCAACCCCTCAAGAATGCCCCAAAGTCACCTCTTTGAACCCTTTTCTCCGTATCAGTAACACCCAACAAAGATTGGTTCCACACAGCTTTGCCATCTTTCTACTGCTCACACCTCGGCCTGCAATGGCCAACCAAAATCCTTCATTAAAGCCTATAACAGCTTGTGCTTTTTTTGTTTGGCCTTCAGTGTCTTGGACATCCTTGCTTAAGTTCATGGAAGTTGCGTTGTTATCTAATTTCCCACGCTGAAGCTTTACAAAGGCCGTCTAGAATAATCAGCAACTTAATAGCAGATAGATAATGGGGAAGAATAATGACGCAGGGCCCTTTCATCTAAAAACGCCATGAGATGGGTGTATTTAGTTTATAAGACTGTAAAAAACGTATGATCTCTCACGACCTCCCGCACAGATCTATCGGACGCACCGCTCTCTGCTCTAATTTCCCCTCTCCTCCTGTGGCCTTTAACCAAATATCTGGGCTGGAAGAGGATGAAGAAAGGCGACCTTCAGGACACATGGTTGGCAGAATGCCTGGTTTCACGGCCTTTCATAATTCAGCTTTCATGCGCCTATTGGAAGCCAAACTAGAGCAATGATCTAAATGTAGATACAGCCGCGATTACATAAACCTTACTAGTGGGTAAAAGTGTGACATTATTCTAAATATAATCCTGTGTGATGTAAACTGTACTGTCCCTCTGTGGATTAGGTCATGACATGAAAACGCACAAATTCTCCTTCCAGGAAACACGATCGTCCTCTCAGATCTCCCCTTACAGATTCAGATCTCATCACGAGGCTGCGGATCCGCTAGGTACAAAGCCACTCATTTATACTAATGGGTGAGCCCCAGTGATATATGTAATTATATGTAATTCTGCCATACAGAGTGGCCAGGAAATTTGTGTATATATATATATATATATATATCTATATGTATATATACACACACACACACACACACAGAGTTAATATAACAAGGATATTCATAGAGGGCAACAAAAAAACAATTATTAAAATAACAAGGCAGAGATAACTTAATGGGGAGAGACAATCATGTGGACACCCAATTACCTGCTGTCTTCTGAGATTTAGATAGTGTAGGATCCTCTTCCGTGGCCCTAGTGGGATCCCCAAGTCTTTAAGGTCCTGTTCTGAACATAATGCCTACAAGTGAAGACACCACAGAGCAGACACAGATGTAACGCTTTCTAACGGTGAAAAATAACCTTACAAACTGCCGGTAAACAAAACTATACCAATTAAGAGCACGTAAGAACATTCTGAATTTTATTATGTTAAAAAATGTATTAAGTTACACAGGCTGTACAGATTGTCGATTCTCACCCATAAGAACATCTAAGGGGTTCATTTACTAAACCATGAGTTTGCAGGTGAGATCAAAGACTTCCAACCTAAATTTACTATATCTTATTAAAGGTGTTGAACAATTCTCATGAATTATGCCAGCCAGAGACACTACGCTAGGACATTATTCTGCGCCTGATAAATACACAAGTCATTAGTTAGGATTATTTGCTACAATTTAACATGATTAAAAAATAAATCACATTATAAAACTGTAATTAGAATTAATTAGAATTAGGACTACCAGGCTGTTCACATCCATCTTTTCCTTCTGAAACAAAGCCTGGAATTCACTAAGCTCCAGCTCCTGTAGAAGGGTGGCAAGCGGCTGACTATCTTCCAAGGGTCCGGCTCCTTGTGCCTGCAGCTGCAAGACAACGAATGGGGTTTACCTTGGGGAGACGGGTGCCGGGATAGCCAGGTTAAATGTCTGCATAGTAAACGGGATGGACGCTGGCCGTTACAACTAACTACCTTGGTTTGGACATCACAACCCAGTGTGGTATCAGGCTGGTTTGTGAGTAAGTCAAACAGAATGAGTGATCCTATAGAAGAAAAAAAAATCCACAGGTTATACTGTGTTACATAAACACTATATGTCTACTTCAAATTAGAAAGATAAACATATATTAATTCAATAAAACATTGGAATTAAAATATACTATCAGTGAAAAGCCCAGTAATGGTGAACGTGTTACAAACTCAGACATTTTGGTCAATACAGGTGTATTCTACGTGCCGTACCGAGGCTGTGTCCGGTCACAGACACGCGTCCTTTGAATGTGGGGTTCCTCTCCAGGAAAATCTGGTATATCCGGTTCATCTCCCCACACACAGTGTCCACGATGGTCTGACAGTATGTCGGGCTGTTGTAGAAGAACAGGTCCAAAAGGGTCTCGTTGGTGAAATGACGCAGGCGGCTGATGCTGGGGAGAGTTATCCTCTGGATGTCGCTGCGAGAAGCACAGAGTTTGGAATACAGAGAATTATTACCTCTAGGAATTTAGCAAAATACTCTATCCCAACACAGCTTATGTCTGAAGAATACAAAGTATTATGCGATTATAATGTAATCCTCTGTATCAGTGACCATTCTCAGTAAAACGTAGAACACATGAAATGCCACCTTCACAATCTCAACTTGGAGGAAGCCCAGAGCAGACACACAATTAAAAGCAAAGAATAGATCTATAGCAAATTGTCAGAAAATATCCTGGCCTTATGTTTCATTTTGGGTGCATTTTTCCATTTCTTGTATTTTTCTTTTCCAGTACAGATCGGACACACTTGTACTTTTATTGTGGTTTGCAGACTAAAAAAATGTACTTTATAATTTGTCAGTGAAATAAATTGTAAGCTGACAAATGCAGGGCCCTCTTCTTTTCTGTATTGCAAATTTTAATGTTTTTCTCCTAATCTTACTTTTGTAACAGCACTACAGAATATAATAATGTAATATAACTGGTATTAATACACATACAAACCCTTGAAAATAATAAAACAGGTTGCCGGACTGGGGATGTTAAGAAGCTTTGAGGCATTATGGCCAGTGGCCACCAAATGGCGTAAGGTTCAGCTTGCCGTGGGCGGATTTTATTTTTTACCCGTGTGTCTCCAAGTTGGGCTCGTTGCCACCAGATTATATATTTCCCTTAGTAAATTATTTTGGAGGTACATTTTGGAGGCACCTCCAGAACGCTTTCCACAGTGTCTGTTTCAGTGCCTGAGGTGCATTGCTCAGACCGCCTGGCGCCCCAGAACTAATCCAAGATACTTTGTGGATTACGGATTGAGTACAGAAGACAGCGGCCCACTCACTTGTCCACGCCGGTGGCATCAGCATGGAGGGCACTGTGCCAGTTTACAGGGAGGAACTCTACCCGGCCGATCAGCTCCTGCTCCTCAGCCCTTTTGAAGTGAGCGTGAAGCAGGTTCAAGGCCACATGCCGGAAATCACTCACTGAAAGACAAAAGGGTTAAACAAACGCTCAATTCAGCTGCCCCACGGATATAAGCCTAGGCTGGAAATGGAACGGTAAAACTGAAGTATCTGTACAGCGCAATGGAATATGATGGTGCTATTTGAAACAAAAAACAGTAATAACTGGAATTCAGAGACAACACCCGTCATGGCCAGGTTAGGCTTCTGGGGTCTCCACTTTCCACTTCTACCAGAGGACTTGTCAAGGCAGAACGGGCCTGAAAGCCATACTCATAGATAGTAGTAAAATAAAACCAGTGGAAAAGAATTGACCTACCACATTGCACAATGCTTCGGAACTGAAGGTCACATGCTGGACCAATGCCATGGACCATGAACATCAAGTGATCTATCTGCGATGGTTCTCCTGTGCAAGGAAAGAAGTTCGCAAACCAGGAGATGACAAATATATGGAAAATTTTGGAGCATATAAGACATTTATAAACAAAACAAAGCTGCTGAAAGAAGGTAAAGCCTAAGTAAATAATTCATTAAGTCATTTAGAAATTCAACTGGGTCTTGTTCCTGGCACTTACTAAAGTTACTATAGCCAAATACTTACTATAGTGGGATGTTTGGGAAATCTGCCATGAATATTTCTTCCAACTGCATTACATATAATGAAATATATTGCTTTTTTAAAAAATAGCATTACAGAGAGACATTCATTGAGCAATTCATGAGCTAAATCTGTAATAAAGGGGAAAAAACTACAGACATCTGCCATAAAGAACAAATCGGGATCAAAGTGCTACATGTGGCGCAATGAGCAGGAACGCTCCAATGGTTTTGGGAGACTGCTGCAGACTGGCGTACAGAAGCTCTCCTTACCACTGGGTATTTCAACAGAGATGTTCTCCACTCCTCTCTTAACTGTCCGAGGTCGGCCCTGCTCACTTTGCGTGGCTCCCCATACATCTGGTGCTCCCGTGGGCTGGTAGTGAACCATGAGCTGCATAAACAAGAGGGGACATTATGATGTCTGTAAGAGTAAGACTTTCCATCTCAGTCCAGGGCTAAATATAAAAAGGGGCTATCTGGTGGGCTGAGTAACAGAGGTTTATATACTAAACCATGCATTATAAGGAGCAGCCAGTATCTCCTACATTAAAGATGTATCACATTAATTACATGGCCAATGTCAGCTCAACCCTTTTGGAAACCCAAGAAAACATGAACAAAGAATACCTTTGGGTTATGCAGAATTATTATGTCCCTGGAAGGCGATTCTAGTTTTCTCTTCCACTGGTTCTGGGTTACAGCCAGCATGTACGCATCCTGCGGGAAGACAAAACACCACAATTCCAGAATTATGTTTGACCTGTTTCTTCTATTTGTTTTATCACCTGTTTTTATTCTGACAAGCTCTCCCGTATATAAGGCTAATTATATATATATATATATATATATATATATATATATATATATAGTAATGCCTACATATACACACGATAATTTGTGTGGCTGGAATAGTTGAACCCTTTGAGTGCTTCGATTACAACATATTCCTTCCTCCTAGGATGTTGGCTCAATGTCCAAAGTTTTGCTTTAATTATAATGAGGAGACGTAAGATGGGGTTGTATGCCCCGATAACAACACAGAAACACAGCACAGGCATACAATATATTTTCCACAATCACTGCATTCTTTTGTTGTAACAATCAGCATTACTTATTTGTGTAGTTTTGTGAATTGATGCGAGAATGGATTGAGGTAACTGTGTCAAAAGATCAGCTGCCAGCATGCAGTTCCTTTTTTATTTTATTTTTTTTACTTAAAGAACACGTGATGTATATTAAAAAAATGAACGTGTCCTTGAGCTCTACACTCTCTACAAGGAATCTCATCTCCTTACCTCTAGCACCTGGCTGAAGTCCTCGGCATATGGGACGTATTTATTATCTTTGTCTCCTTTGTAAAACCAAGTACACCGCTGCACCTCCGACTCTGCCTCCTCCCAGTACACCGCCCGGCGTTTCCGACTGCCGAAATATACGTCATACCGCCCCCCGCAGGTTGGGATCACGATACTTTGTGGGTTACGACCTGAAGGGAGAAGCAAAGGACAATCCCATAACTGGAGTTCTGCGTTTCTGTGGTTAGGGGAACCAAGTTAAGTGCAAGAGATAAGCCAAAAACAGTTAACATCACTAAAAAAAATATATATATATATATTTAAGTTATTAGTAAGAAATCTATGTGGTTAGTGTCATGTAAACCCCAACGCCAGACGGTTAACATCAGGGAAGCTTGGGTGAAAATGAAATTACTGGATGGATATGGAAGGCATTTAAGAATATAAGGCATAGGAGCACACGCTGAACTAAACAAAATGGATAGTTCCTCACTGCATGTGGCTACACAATGATTTCCAAGCGGGGGAAACCTGCAAATGCATCTTTTTAACAGAGTATTTAATTGGAATGTTTACCAGAGGCAACTGACTGCAATTTGTAAATGGTTTAGCCCAAGGGTCTTTAGAGGAAATTAAGACTGCTGAGGTCTGCAACTTTAGGTGTCTGCTTAAGACTTTTCAGTGTTCCGATCAAACAAAACGACTGAAACGTAAAAGTGTAAATGCTCGCAGTTTAGTTGTCACCGGGCCAGAATATATATTGGATTGTCCTAGGTGCCAGAATGGTGTTCCCAGTCCCCTTGTCTTTGCATTACTCACTGCGCAAAGATTATAGACTTTTAAAGGCTCATCACTTGTTATCTTAATTATAAGATTATCCCCAAATCCAATCACACACACAACGCAGAAGCTTAGCTAGCCGGCCAACAGCATATAGATAAAGCACATCGAGTAGCCGTAGTCTTAAGGACTGTACAAGCTGTAGACTAAAAGGCACTATAGTGATTGGCTAATCAAATCATTCAACTTAAGGGGAACTTTACCCCCCCTCGACTTTTGTGATAAACACAGAACTTCATTGTTATATTATTCTTCTATTTGTCACGAAATCTTAGCTCTTGCATTTTGGATCCACCGATCATACAGTATAAGACTGTGTAAGAACGAACCGTCCCTTTTGCCTTCCATAGCCAATTTGTGACTACGGTCACCAATTGTGAACACAACTTGGTGATTCAAGCCACAGTGGGCAACCGTATCCCCAGTCACTCCGAGTGGAGTCTCGCTTGTCTTTGGTCGCCGTACCTGAGCAGAAGGCTTCCTCCAGCACCTGCGAATCTTCCCTGCTGAACGGCAGCCAGCTTTCCTTGCCGTCTTGCAACTTGTGGTAAAACCAGTGAGGGATCACTGGGTCGTACACCTCAGCCGGCTCCACCATCTCGAAAGAACTCGTGGACAGCGAGGAGGGCGACGACTCCTGTGCGTCTTGCGTGCTCATATCTTCAAAACGTCAATCAACGGAAAAAAAAAAGAAGATAGATATAATCAGTCAACACGCGCTTCATCATTTGTGTTTAATAATCCATACATAAATATTTCCGTTAATTGCGGATTTAGTCAAGGTGAGCGTCAAACTTCATGAGAAGTTCTGGAAAATGCAGTGGAGAGCAAGTCGGAGCCAAGTCACCCGCAACAAAAACAAAGCCTGGCTTCCGACGGCCGCTCCGCCATTCTCGATGAGCTGGACTTGAGCAAACCCTAGCTCACCCGGCAATATCTTTAACAAAATACACCGAGCACTTGGCCCAACCGTGACCTTATCCAAAAATCAGCCAACGGCAAAGAAACGTTCTCCAACTTCATACGCAGCAGGGAACATGCTGTACGCATGTGGCAAGGTCTCAAGCAGTCCCACGGTCACGTCTAGGACATAGTAGTCTCATGAGGAGGCACCTTGAGAGCGTGTTGCCATTTGTTGACGAGTAACAACCGTTTGGGCTGAGTGCTCTCCTTAGTCTATACATCACAACCTATTATGGAAGGCCAACCCCAGCGGGCTTCTCTCAGAAAGCCTGTGACAGCCCTGCATAGTTATATTCTTGGTTATTCATGTAAAACTATTTATCTATACGCCACGCATGGCCGGCTGGGTCGCGCTCGCGGAAAAACGTCATTGGTCTTGAGCGTCCGTAAACCTGAAGCGCGGGAGATAAAATGTTTCACTCTGTTGCAAACTCCCACGTTAGTTACACGTATTGTTCCGGACACCTCTGTGTGTGACTGGTGCCTCGGTGATGGAGGGCTGTACATTTAGACGCGTGTATCGGCGCACAGGAACAGTGCTCGGCCTTATGATACCCAGGAACTCTAAGGACAGGAGATGCCAGCATGCATTCTACCCAACGGTGCCTCTAAAGAACGGGAAACTCTTACAGAACCAACGCCAAGTCACTGTTTAAAGTCTATTTAAAGGGATGACTCAGGTTCCTAAGAGTCTCGAGATGATCCTATTCGGGAAAATCCCCAGCAATGACCATCATTATTACATCATGAGCAGCCTTGGTGAGAAATATGGGGGCAAGGCACCAAAACCTGAGCTCTGCATTCATAAGCTGGAAAACACATTGAATTACCTTTGGACTTTAACGTTATGAAACCCACCGACACAAGCGTCTTTCCAGGCACAGAAACGCTTTCTCATTTACAAACTCGGACGACCAAAGCGAGTCACTGCGTGTACTACGCCCTCAGCAACTCATTGTACCTCCTACACACGGACAAAGAAAACCATACCCTTTACGCCTTCGACCATTGTAGTGTTTATTGCTCTTATTAGTTTCCAGTATATTTCTGTCCAACATATTACTCACATTACAAAAACATACATAAAAAAATACACAAAAAACACAAATACACTGATAAACAAAACAAAAAATCTGCAAGACTATAAAAAAAAAATTAGAGCAAAAGTCACACTGGAATTTTTTTTTTTTCCATATGCTTCGAATTTTCACTCAGGCACATTGTCCTCTGTGACTCACGTTATTTTAGTCCGGAGTGTGCGCCGACAAACGTCACCTTACTGAGAATAACACAACTATGCTATAAAAACAACCTTCCCTCCAGGCTATAAGTAATGAACAGATACTCTGAATAAGGAAGATGTTACTTCTACATTACGCATTGTGCTGTCCTGTTTACCTGTGTACAACGCTGTGGAATATGATGGCGCTATACAAGTCAATAAATCATAATGTTTTCTCCTTCTGAGGCTGGAGGTGTTTTGATCGATTTCATTTCTGTTTCAGAGCAAGAAAAGAAATAGTCCCCCATGCTCGGATTTTGTAATAATAAAACTGTTACTCTAAACCCACATATATTTATACGGACTGAGTGTCCAAATGCACTTGATCGTAAACACGCATTATAGAACACCGACGCAGAGAAGGATTCAGGCGGAGCAGCCACGGCAACATTTTACGCTAAAAAACTAAATTTTTACCAATGTTTCAACAGATATCCGTACGCACAATGTATGCAGCACGCTGTCTCGGCTTTGATAAGGAAAAGAGAAGCCAAGCAACGAGCCAACCTGATCTACATTACTGCAGGCCCTAACACACTCACCACACAAGACGGGCTGAGGGTGATGAGAGTGAAAGCCCAGGGAAGGCTAGAGAGCCGCTGTTAGCGCTGATGCTGCCCAAAATATTAAACTCGGTCTTCCGCCAAAGGAAGTGCCCCAATTCCAGATGTGATCTACACGCTATTACCGGCACATGAACGGATAGTTCCGTTAATCCCTTAGGATCAGATGCCGGCCAAGCACTTAATTCCGCTGGTTTAGCGGGGATTATGATTTACCTCTGTATGTCACTCTCACTGCTTCCCGTCTGTCTCTATAGGCTGCATTTCCAGAGTTCGACTTCCACAACCACTGGAAAGCTACCTAAGATCTAACATCACACCAACGAGGAAAGAAACATTATACCGACGCACACACACAGCGTAGCATTTAATGACAGATCAGACCCATTCAGTCCATCCAGCATGCCTCAGACCTTAAGCAGTCCCTGGTATCGTCTTAGATCTAATAGACATATTTCTAAATCCCCTCACTGTATTACCCTTTACCACTTCTGCTGGGGGGCTGTTCCAATTTACCACCACCTCTCAGTCAGAGACTATGCATGTAAGAACGCAGTGAAGCTAAAACTATTTGGATCCCTACACACTTACTAAAGGCTTTGTGTGTCTGAAATGGTGTTATTGCCATAACAACCAATGGTATCACTTAATCTTCAACTACACCCTATTTGTCATAACTTCTTAACTGTGATAGAAACACACACATTTACTGACTGACTGACACACACACACACAAATTGACTGACTGACACACGCACACACACACAAATTGACTGACACATGCACACACACATTGACTAATGACACACGCACACACAAATTGACTGATTGACTGACTGACACATGCACCCACACATTGACTGACTGACACTCATCAACAAATTGACCTGACTGACACGCACACACACACATTGACTGACTGACACGCACACACACACATTGACTGACTGACACGCACACACACACACACACATTGACTGACTGAAACACACACATTGACTGATTGACTGACTGACTGACACATACACATATTGACTGACTGACTGACTGACACATGCACACACACATTGACTGACTGACACGCACACACAAATTGACTGACACACACACACACATTGACTGACTGAAACACACACATTGACTGACTGACTGAACTGACATGCACACACACATTGACTGACTGACTGACACACACACACACATTGACTGACACACACATTGACTGACACACACATTGACTGACACACACATTGACTGACACACACATTGACTGACACACACATTGACTGACACACACACACACTGACTGACACACATTAATGGTTCATTAATATAAAGTAACAGCCCCCCCATGTATACCCAGATGCTACCCACCTGTTAGTTCCCGTGCAGCGAACCGCACGCGCTAGAAGTTAGGGAATTACACGAAAAAGCGTTAGGTCGAGGTCACCCACAACACCGAGTGTCTACCCAGAGCGCGCACTGCTGATGTGTCTCCATATAACGGTGCCAAGTAGCCGTCCGCACAGTGACAAGCGCCGCGCTTGCATAACAATAATAATAATTAAAAAAAAAAGTGACTCACCTTATAGGCCCCGCCCATTACACCCGTCACGTGACGTGTAGCGGCTTCCGGATTCTGGGGGTATAGTTGCAGCTGGAGAGGCACATGATCCGGTATTGCCGGGTTCTCGCGAGATGAGACGTTGGCGTGAAACTGTGCGTGTGTAGCCGGCGGGAAGTTGGTTAGAGCGTCGTGTTTGAAGCGGTTTCTTTAGAATACTAATTTGATAATAATAATAATAATTAGAATGGCTTAGGGGAATTACAGGCCTGTAAAGCATGTCAGGGGTAGAGAGCTTTGGCACTTTAGGCCAGATAGTTTCCGAATGACTTGCCGCCTTTATACTGGAGAAAGAAACCCGAGTACAGGGCAGGAGCTGGAGTCCGTCAGAATGCTCAGTTTGATATCCCAGGGAAAGCAGTGAGGCGTATGCTTAAACAAATAATGCAAGGGGGTAGATAGGGAAAGAAGTTTAAGTTATGTGGGTTGGATGTGCCAGGTATAGACTAATCATAAATATCTATAACATAGAATTTAACGGCAGATAATAAGCTGGTCTGCCGGTTTACCTGACATAAGCAATCAGCCTTGGACTTGTATTAGGTTCTGGATGGCCTTTCTCACTTTTAGCTTCTACTACTCCCGCCGAGAGACTATTCCACTTATCCACTACCCTCTTAGTAAAATAAGACTTCCTTACATTACATCTGACCCTCTAGTTTTAGATTGTGGTCTCTTGTTCTATAATTTCTCTGCCTGTAATTACTTGTATTATAGTTATTTGAACAAAACAATTTTAAAAGATATATAGGGGTAAAGAGTGTGCAGAGACCTGCGATGATCTCGTTCCAACTTGCTTATAGGGCTCATGATCTTTTAATTAAAAAAACGTGTTAATAAAATCGAATTGGCTATATTATCCCCCCCCCCCAAAAAAAGGCAGTATAATAAAAAAACATTCTTATTTAGGCCATGGGGGTCTCCGAAATGGGCAGTGGGTCTCTCCTATATATTATTAGCTACAGATACAATTACTTAAATATACTACAATTCTCAAGCTGCAGTTGGTAAAAAGATGTACTGAATGAATTGGTTTTATGAACCTATGGATCAAATAGTACTGTAAATAGTTTGCCCCCCTTTGCGCTGTTAAACTCACATAAGGATAAATAGCGTCGTTAAGCCACGTGGCCATTCTCATCTGTGGCCGGTGTCTAGATGAAGAAGATGCTGTTTGGTTGCGCTCCTAATCAAATGATTCAACATCCACCAAAACTCATAAATATAAAGTCCATCTTTATTATAAATCCAAGTAATGGATATATGAGCTGCTCACTTTGCGAGGGTTTAATATAGGGAAAAAATTGCAAATAATGATACAAGTAAATATATTAACGAGTTTTTATTCTAAATAATTAAATAAATAATTCTAACATTAATTACCCCATTTAAAAAAAATATTCTTAAATAGAATGTGATCCAACGGTGTGTTTGCAAAACTGACTCCTCGTTCTGTAATCAATAAGTACAATTTTGGTAAAATGGGAAGAAGTGTATTTGCAAAGAAAACATGCAGGTTACATAGCAGTAATATGAAGCTCTAAAAAGAAAAAACATTTTCTCAGACTCTTTATACCTTATTTTAAAAGGGCTGGGTCTTATTTGTGGCGGGTCTGGAACATTCAGCGATCTGCTGAAGAAGACCACCTGTTAGAAGTTAAACTCTAAGTCTCCAACAATTGCAAAAAATAGAGAATCTATCAAAAAGGCCACAAAAAGTCATTGTTTTTACATCCCTAGTACACCCTGTCATAATAGGAATAAAAAATGTGAAAACAGCATATGATGGCATCTGAAAATAGGATAAGCAGTCCAATAAAGTACAGACAATTATCTTTTATTTATATAGCGCCAACAATTTACACAGCACTTCTTACGATACATATATTCAAGGGGTATGACAAGACCAGAATTTACAAAGACAAACTGATACATTAAAGAGGAGTTCACCAGAGTATAAATAACATACATTTATGGGCATAACATAGTCAACATCAATATATAAAATGAAACTGATCAGTCCCAATAAACAAAATGTTTGCTAAAGCAAAACATTTTAGCAAAAAACATTAAAGATTAATGATCTTAAATTATATATCTGGACTTTATAAAGTTTAAGTTCAGCATGTTTGTAGAAAATAAAATGAGGCCACCTTGCCGTATGAGAACAAGGAATAAAAATGCTTCAGAGCAGTTTAAAGAAAATTACAAAGTTCCAAATCTTTATTAAGACCATGGCAGGTCACCAGTGGTATAGGGTAAAAAAATTGTATTATGCTCAAACTCACGCTGATGACCTCCCTCATGCTGTCACTCATACTTTGCTCCTCTGTGATGTTACTCGGTCATCTGCAGCATTGTGATATTACGCACACTCAGCTTCTTCCTCATGGGGTCACACTGATTTTTTTTTACTCGGTGTCTTTGTAAGGGTGCCACTCGCTGCCCTTCACTGTTCAGTCTATACAATGGTGCAAAAGGATAACAAATCCCAACTTTACACCATTAAAGCTGACGTAATTACATAGTGTGTCCACACAACAGCATCAAAGGATAGCAAATTCCAACTTCATACTGTTAATGGAATTGTCATGCGCACCAGTGACCGGCAGGGGTCAGCATTTGCCTCTGTCCTAAGCTATAACAGGTTAAACACTAAACTAGGGGATAGAACAGCTCACTAAAACGATTGAGACAGGGTAAATTATTGGTATAGACGCTATAGTATACTATAGAGTGACCAGTAGAAACAATGGACGCTAGAGTGAGTAGATACCAATACCAACGAGAACATGTCAATGACTGGGATAGAGTGACCCGCAGAAACCATTGGGGTCAGCGGAAACTCTGGGACAGAACAGCCCAATGAACCATGGAGACTTACCGGTAGTAATTGAATTGGAGAGAGCGGATTGAAAAAAATAGTTTGGTGGAAACCAGGAGACAGAAGGACTATTACAACTAACGATTGCCGAATTGGACATAAGAGCCAGTAGTAACCAGTAGAATATAGAATGCCCCAGTAAAATCAATGAGACTAGTGGAAACTAAGGGATAGAAAGGTAAGTTGAAGCCAAAGGGGTGTCAATTATTTGGATAGAGTGGCTGTGAGAAACCATCAAGACTAGCATAAACTAGGTCATAGAAGGTTCTAGTGAAACGACCACTATGTGACCAGAAGGGCTCAGGATCGGCATGACCATTATATGATATATTTGGGGCTTGCTGCCTTCTGGTGATGGATCATCATTACACAGAGAGAAGCTGCTGTTAAATGAAATAAAAAGCGAGTGTGTTCTTCATGAGTATGAAAACAATTATGTCACGCGGCATTAGGTGTTTAAATCGTACTACATTAAATATATTTATACTCGTAGCTTGTCATATCTCTTAATATACATGTAACTAAATAGTAGTCCACCTGATGATGAGGCACGTGATGACAGTTTGGCCTTCAGCCTGATGGAGGAGCTGAGTAAGTGGGAGCTCAAGGGAGCGCCAAAAAAAACAGGCAGGCTGCTGAGGGGTGACTGGTCTCAGTGCAGTGACACCTGGGTTTGAGCTCTACTGTGTTAAAAAGAGGATGGCTAGTAATATCTAGTTCACCATCTTAAGATGCCTATACTCTATCCACTATACTTTTACAGCCATATTCGGTCCCGAATATAATACATAATACCTTGCTGTCCTCAAAAATGACATGACCTGTTTCTTAGGGACCGGCCAGGCCGTAATGGACTCCACTTTACTGGGTTCAGGGCGTACGGACCCCCCTCCTACTCTGTGTCCCAGATACTGCCTATTTTTATGGTGCGCCCTGACCCTCTTATTTTCTCTATCACTTTGCGCAAATAAACCAGGTGCTCCTCCCAGGTTTTGCTGAACCTTTCGGGGCGGGGTACCCACCATCCTTTTGACACGCTCTATGCGCAAATTGGATGCGTAGTAGATATTGCTAACCAGACCCTTTGATCTTGAATAACCGTGCCCCTTTTTTATACGTGCTTGATTTCATTCAATTTCTGATTATAAACCTAATTAATTATAATGAATTAAACACACACCGTTTGTTATACGTATCTGGTCTCATTCACCGTACCAAAATATGTTTATATTAGGTATTTTATATGTTGCTTATGTGTGATTGGTGTACACATTAGGAATGGGGAGGGGCTGTATATAACAAGTCTGGACATGTTATTAGAAATAGTGGGCATATTAATAACTGAAAGAGTGTTTGAATAAAAAAACAGAAAAGAAAATTTCCATAGTGACAAGTACAGACTGGCATTAACTGCCTTACCAGAAATACACGACTTCTTTCCTCCACAATGCATAGTTAGAGAATGAACTAAACATATTATTTCATATACAAGATTTCAATTTATTTGTATCTTTTACACAGAGTCAAAGTTATCCTTATCGCTGAACCGACCACCAAGAGATAGTCTCCATATATCTGAAGAACTACCATCTACGTCGTCAGAGGTTTTTACAAAAAGGACAGCCCTACCTAAGGATTTGACCCACGAACGATCGATATTGAAAGGACCACATAACCCATCGGGGGAGTCACCAGACATAATCCCAGTAAATGTCTCAGGAATTTTGCATGATAATGCGACAGTAAATGTAAAAGCAAAGAGGGCTCTTACAGATGTAGTTGTAACACAACCATTGTTTACAAGACATAACAAACACAAATTTACGTGTATCAAAACAATTAAATCCTTTACACCGCTTATCAAATAAAAATAAGAAACAAAAGCAAAAAAATACCCCCCCCCCAGTATTCTCAAAGTGTATTAAAATGCGGTTTGTGGTGTATGAATACCAATCGCCTTCTGCTATGAGCTTGAAACCTGTGCTAAGCGTACACTTGACGAGGTAAATAAGGCTTTGGCTATTGATAGTGTGTTGAAACAAGATAAATGTCTCAACCTCTTACTTCGCAAGGTTAGGGAACCATTTAGAAGCGGGTACAACCTCGTAGCTACAGACACACAACACAACGTGACTACCGATAAAACAACCTGTTTACCACATGCTGGGGATATACAGGCGTTAACCGACTGGTTGACATCAGAAGTTGTCTTCTGGACTGATTTAAAAGTTATCGGTGTGATAATAGAATTGCGTAAATTAATGTTTATGGTTCAACATGTCGATGGCATTAGACGGCCTGACGTTTTGAATCCTTTATCGTGTATTGATAAGGCTACTGCACACTTTCGCACAGGGATTCGTTGAATACAGTGTGACTAGACATGACTGGTGGGGTTTTATCTCACAAACAAATGCGTTAGACATATTACCAAACATAGAGCTAAGTCAGTTAAACGATCAATAAAGACGTTGACACGGGCAACACGTTTAGCACGGACTAGAAGTTTACCTAAAACAACTTCTGGTACAGAACCTAGTGTGGCACCCAGCACACCTCCGACTGAGCATGTAGCTACACTTCCTGTTTTACCCTTGACACCCCACGGAAATGACACCGGCGGTACCCCTAAGGTCTCCTGCTTTTGATGTTAATGCTGAAGTAGAGCCTGAACCACAGAATGCTCAAGATGTTGTAGAACCCCCTGTATTTTTAGTACATGTTGAACAGCGTCGCAGGGAACTTAACCATTTTAATGCTGTTGAATATTATGATGCTTTTCGCTTTGTAAATTTGGAACAGATACCATCGTTTGCTGGTGCAATTCAGGCTGTACATGATGCAGTTCAGGATCTTTTAAATAGAATTATGCCTGATATAGGTCCAAATGATTTTATCCAGTTACGTTTGGATGCTGATGGATTTAATAGGCCTTTGTATTCTGTTAGGAGGTCTGAGGACTTTTTGAATGCCATGGCTAACCTGGTTCAAAGCAACGCTGAAATCATAGGTAGTGGATCATTGAGACTTGTTGTTATTATTGTTAGGAATAGAGCCAGTGGTGTTGTGACTCTTAGACGACTCAGATCGACACCCTACAGCCGCATTATTGCCACAAAAAGACGCTGGCTTTATGATCTAAACAACAATGATAATAACCTGTGTTTGGCTGCTAGTCTTTGTGCCCTCTTAGCTGCGACAGATACCGCTGACTCTGTATTGTTGGATAGAGCGAGGGACATCCATAAAGCTCTAGGTATCCCTGACGGACAATTAGTTAGTTTCAGCTAAATACCTGCGTTTGAAAAACATTTAAAAGTTACAATTAAAGTGCTGTATCACAATCGTGGTTCATGGAGGTATTTCCATACCGGTGGGCCTTGTAAAGACAAGGTTTTATTTATATACCACGAAGATAAACATTATTATGGCATAAAACAAATTTGATCATTCATCGGTGCAAACTATTTTTGTGATTACTGTCACACCGTTCCGGCACAAAAACAACCATTCATGCATGTATTTTTGTAAGGCTTGTCAGACAGGATTGTGTAGATGTGAAAACTGAGATACCTAGATGTCCTCGCTGTCGGACATTTTGTCGCTCACACAATTGCTTAAAACAGCATCTACTCCTGGCTTCATCCGGTACTATAGATTGTAAGCAAAAAAAGTATTGCGACACTTGTGGCCATTACACAGACATGTCTAAGCATGAATGCAAAGGATTAATTTGCCAAATATGTTATGTGACTGTAGATACGTTTGATGGCCACATCTGTTACATACTCAAATACACACCAGAGGAGCCCACTGAAAAATATATTTTTTATGATTTTGAGTGTATGTAGGAAACCGTCGTCCATATACCCAACTATGCTTACGCATTAGAGTTGGAGGGAGATAACTACTGGGAGTTTCAGGGCCCATCTTGTCTAGAAACTTTTGTCACCACATTTATAGATACGCCATTTCGTGACTACACATTTATAGCCCATAATGCTGGCAGATATGACACCTATTTTGTGGTGAACCAGATGATTAAGGAGAATATTGAAATAAAATTACTCGCTCAAGGAGGGAAGTTGTTGTGTGTAACCGTGTCTGACTTGGGTATCAGATTCATAGACTCTTTAAATTTTCTACCCATGAAGCTTAGTAAGTTGCCGCAGGCTTTGGGTTTTGAGGGTTGTAAAGGATATTTTCCACATTTCTTTAACACCGCTCAAAACCAAACGTATATTGGCCCTATGCGTTCTGTAGATCATTATGGTTATGATCAAATGATGCCTGATGAAAAAAACGACTTCATGATTTGGTACCGTGAGAACAATAATTGTAGATTTAACTTTGAAGAAGAACTGAAAAAATACTGTATTGAAGATGTTAAAATCCTCAAACAGGCTTGTATCCGTTACAGAAGTAGTATAATCAAAATGACAACAAGTAAAAGGGTAATTAAGGGTGACTTGGGCTCTGAGGTAGTCAAAGAATACATTGACCCTTTTCAGCTAACAACTTTAGCCTCTGTGTGTATGGCCATGTTAAGGTTTAAATATTTACCGGAAAACACTATAGCGATTTTGCCAACTGACAACTATCATAGAAATAAGAAGCGGTTTTCAACAGTGTCTATACAGTGGTTGATGTATATCGCTCATAAAGAGGGCATCACGATACAGCACACCTTACAAGGCGGTGAAAAACCTGTTGGTTCCTATTTTTTGGATGGTTACGCGCTAATTAATGGTAAGCCTACAGCATTTGAATTTCAGGGTTGCTTTTACCACGGTTGTCTCATGTGCTACAACGAAAAGGACTTTAACAGCGTTACAAATACAACCTACGCTCAGCTGTACCATAAAACTAAAATTAAAACGCATTTTCTAAAAAAAACAGGGTTATGAAGTCCGTGAGATGTGGAAACACTTAATAGAGACCGATCAGAGCGTACAGGCATTTATTCTGAAACAAAAATTCCCACAGCCTATGGAACCTCGCGATGCTCTCTACCGCGGCCGCATAAACGCTATTAAGCTGTACCACAAAGCGGCTCCCGGTGAGACCATACACTGTTATGATTTCACTAGTCTATACCCCTTTGTTAATAAAACAAAAACATACCCTGTCGGTCACCCGGACATTTTTGAAATTTTTAAATCTTTTGACAGCTACTTTGGTATTGCCAAAGCAAAAGTCTACCCACCTAGAGGCTTATTCTTTCCAGTTTTACCTGTTAAGATGAACGGTAAACTCATGTTTCCATTATGCCACAAATGCGCTAACAGTAGCCAAACAATTATTTGTGCGCATATGGATGAGGCTACTGATACTTAGGTATGGATACACGTTTACAACACCCCTTTTCATGCATTTTAGCAGGGCCTTCTTTTACAAAATGTTTCATCTTTATTGTCCCATATTCCTGATAACATTGTCTGGTTTTATGCCTGTTGGCAACCACTGTACGATGAATTAACACTTACAATACTGTATATTCACTTTATTGAGGGTTTACCGCAAACATTTAGTGATGATGATTTGTTCCCACCTAGCAGAGTACATTTGGTTGTTGATGATCTAATGGAAGCCACGAGTTAACGTTCTGAAATTGAGAGAGCTTTCACCAAATATGTTCATCACAGAAACCTAGGTATCATATACCTTGTTCAGAACGTGTTTTGAACAAAGATCACTAGGGGGCGCTCGTGTATACCGGTTGGAAAAAAATTGAAAATAAAACAGAAAGAAATGATGGTGTAGTATTATGCACAGGTAATGGCACTATATGTCTATATAATGCACTCACAATGTGTACGTGTATTCAGGCGTTATAAACATCAAATCCTCCGAGTGGATATGTAGTAAATATATGTAAAGAAGCAGAAGACAAATAGGGACCACAATGGTGTAGTATCAAGCAGTTATTGCAGCACGCAAATGTAGAAATATTCTTTTTGAGAGGGTGTAATACCCATATACATCAAGTGTTTTTCCTCTGCTTCTCCTCCAACGACGCTAGATTTTTTCCAGTGATCCGCTGGTGTGGAACTGCACCCAATGGCTGAATTAAGTTGAATCCACAATGTAGTGGGATAAAATATACTATTTATTTAAGGCTGCAAGCCAAAATAAAAGCTTATTAACAATCATCCACCAAGGGATGTTTAAAAAGCAAATAAGTCCAATAAAAGAACGTAAAAAGAGCTCTATAAAATCCTCAACGCGTTTCGCAGAGTGTGTGGCTTCATCAGGAGTATTTTCGGTATCGATGTGTGGTTCTTTTAAATCGTGCGGGGCGCCATCTTAATTTGCCGGCGTCTGACGTCAATACGTCTGATGTCGTCATCCCGTCTGCTGTTGGACGTTCAATTATTCCACGGAACTCCAAAATGGGTAAGAAAACAATCTTATTAATTTTGATTGACTCGGTGTTTCGTTCGTATACATACCCGGTGTAATTGGAATACACGGGATGTAAGTATAACGGTGATAAAAATGTGATGCTACGATCGCCTGCTATACAAATGGAGTACGTGACCCTAAATCTAGCCGTACATCGGGCAGAGTAGCTGAAATATACAAATTTTGAGTAAAACGGCAGTGAAAAGTGGCGATTAATAATATACCTATGTCGCCTACTATACTGGTGGGGACTGTACCCCTAAAGCTAGCCGTATGTAAAGTAAACCATAGACTAATCGGCAGTAATGCTTAAAATAAGAGATAAGTGAATAGACACAAAATGAATAAAGACACCATTCACCAGAGGAATGAAGCAGGGGAACCAGTATCTCAGCCCGGTAAGTATTTATGGGAAAAAATGTGACCGAGCTTAAGTATTTATACTTTATTTCTATTGTTAGGAACAGATCCTGAGCTGAAGTGAAGGAATGTAAGAAGTGTCCTTCATGATATAAGGACTTCCCAGGAAGAATATCTACATGAATATAGATGTCTAGTTTGTTGTTAGACCTGGGTGTCCAAATGATAGATTTATGTATATATAAATTATAAATAAAAAACCTTTTTTGTGTGATATGAATAAAAATAATAATTAAAAAAAAATTGTAATTACATTTTCAATAAATTTTAAGTTATAAATTGGTGTTTTTAATGTTTTACATGCATGTTAAATGAATTTTGAATAAATTATTTTAAATAAAAATTTATTTTGATTTATTTATCTTTTCAAATAGTGCTGTAATACTAAGATATTATAAAATAAAGTATTAAATAAAAATATGTATTTTCCATGCCACTACATAGGGATTTATATCGGTGTGGTGCATATGTATTGCATAGAATACATAAACTTGTATCCTATGTATGTAGCCTATACTAACTGCATCATAATATTGGTGTTATCAAGTAAATTTTCACATATATGTCAATATGTCCAGCTCCATATTTAGACCACCTTTTAAAAAAAAGTTTTTAATTTAAAAATCCATTCTGTTTCCTGTTTGGATAATTTATCTATCGTGTTGCCACCTCTCCAATTGGGAGGAACCCAGTCTATACCTATAATTTTTAAAGATTCTGTAGAATATTTTGGGCACATGTTGCAATGTCTGGGAACGCTATGTTTAGTGTTCTTGTTTCTTATGTTTCCAAGATGTTCTAATACCCTCTCTTTCATGGGTCTTATGGTCCTGCTCACATATTGTAGGCCACACCCACACTCTAATAGGTAAACTATATTTTTCGTTAGGCAGTTTATAAAGTGTTTGTTGGTGTATGTTTGACCTGTTCTTGAACCTGTAAACTGATTGTTTTTTTTTGGGTAAGAACATACACATCTTACAATGACCGCATTTGTGGAACCCTTTTGGTTTGTTTCCTACGAACATTTGAGGGTTTTGTATTGCTATTTGTTTCGGTAGGGCGCTTGGGGCCAGTAATGTTTTTAATGATCCGTTTTTTTTGAAAATTATTTGTGGTCTATCGGGTAATGCCGTACCTAAAACTTCATCGTTCTTTAATATATGCCAATGTTTGTTTATGATGCTTTTGATCTTATTTGCTTGAGTGTTGTATTGTGTAAAAAAGGAAAAACTAAAGTCCCTCTCTTTAGGTGTTTTTAGTGACATGTTTTTATTCCCCAGCAGTTGCTGTCTGGCTACTGCTTCTACTTGGCGAAGACTATCGTCTAATTTTTCTTCCGGGTAATTTTTTTCGATGAATTTTCATTTGCTTTGATTTCGAAATCCTCTCTTTTTGTGCAATTCCTCTTTACCCTCAAAAGTTGACCCTTAGGAATATTATTAAGCCATTGAGGATGATGGCAGCTGTTATAATTTATGTACCCGTTCCTATCTGCGGGCTTACTGTAATTCCTTGAGCATATTTGATTATCCTCCGAAAACAGTTCTACGTCCAAGAACTCAATTTGATGAGTCTGTATATTCGAGGTGAACTTCAAATTAAATTCATTATTGTTAGTGTATTTTATAATTTCATTCACATTATCTTCTGACCCTCTCCAAATTATGAGCATGTCGTCTATGTATCTCTTCCAGAGCACCAAGTTTGCACCGAATGGGTTGTTCCATATGAATTGGTTCTCCCACTCAGCTACGAATAGGTTAGCGTAGCTCGGTGCAAACCTGGTGCCCATGGATGTACCGCAAAGTTGGAGGAAGAAGTCATCCTCGAACCAAAAGTAATTATGTTTCAATATATAATTGATACATTTCAAGATTAATGATTTCTGTAATGGATTCATGTCCGTATCTCTCGATAGGGTCCTATTTATAGCTTCCAGTCCTTGTTCATGATCTATAATATTGTATACAGAAGAAACGTCCATTGTAGCCCAAAGCCGTCCTGGAGACCATGATATGTCTTTCAATGTATTAAGAAGATGGGTGGTATCTTTAAGGTATGCTGGAATTTTGGGGACGTACTTCTGGAGGAAATGGTCAACATATTCTCATGTATTGCACGTAAGTGAGTCTATACCACTGATAATAGGTCTACCAGGTGGCTCCTTTAAATCCTTATGAATTTTAGAAAGAAAATTAAAAAAAAAAAACCTAATCTTGGGTGTTCTTTTTTCAGGTAATTAAACTCCTCCTTATTCAGGATACCTTGTTCTAGACCTTCCTCCAAAATATCATATAAAATTATACTGAATTCCTTTGTGGGGTCTTTGCTTAATTTTCTATAGGTAATGGTGTCTTCCAAGATTCTTCTTTTATTCTTTTATATAGTAAAGGCGATCCATCACCACTGTCACTCCCCCTTTATCCGCCTGCTTGACAACTATGTCATGTTTGTCTTTTAATAGTCGTAATGCCGTTTGTTCATTTTTGTTTAGGTTATATGTTTTAGTCTTGTTACCCAGTTGTTCCAGATCTCTTTGTATGAGGTCGATAAAGACTTCTATATGTTGGCTTTTTTCATTTTGCGGAAAGAATTTGGATTTAGGTTTGAGACTCGTGTGTGAGAATTGTTCTACAGTTATATCTCCACTTGTAATCTATTCTCTCTGGTCTGCAAAAAAACCTTTTGACCATAAGTTTCCTTAGATATTTCTGGATATCTAGGAAGAGTTGAAATTGGTTGGGGCCTTTAGCTGGCGCGAATTTTAGGCCTTTCATGAGTAAACTTATTTCATTTTGTGTAAGTGTGGTGGATGATATGTTGATACCTTCTTTTTCTGGGATCAATACCTGCTCATCTGATGTCCCCTTTCCTCTCCCCCTCTGGCCTCTTGTTCTCTTGTGTATTTTCTTTTCTTCCATGGGCTCTGCTCTAGGGGTATGTACCTGTTTCTCAGTTCTATGGCTTCCCTTCTCGGAGGGGTTTCTTTTCGTTTTGTGCCACCCTTTCGGGATGGATCCCTGTCCTAAAAAAAAAAAAAAAAAAAAAAAAAAAGTCTGTTCATGTGAAGATTCTGTGCTTATATGGTTGGTGTTACTAATGTTATTCTGTCTTGTGGGTGAAGGTATTTGTCTGGTGGGTGAAAATACTTGTCTAGTGGGTGAGAGATTGCATTCTGGACCGTGTGTGTGAAGAGTGGCCTCTATTATATTGTTCAAAATGTGTTTTCCTAAAGGGAATAGTTCCTCTATTTTGTCTGGGTCTATCCCATCCATTTCTTTGTGTATGATAGTTGTGATTGTGTGTGGATCTCGGTTCATGAATTCCTCTTTCCATATCTCCTCTATCTCCATAAGAATTTTCTCTTTTATTATTAATAATTTCTTCTATCCTACTTAATTTATTTTCCATATTTTTATTAGTATAATGAATTTTTGATCTATTTTTGTTTTTATTTCCTCTTCTACTATTTTTATTTCGTCTTCAATATGGTTAAGTTGTTCTCTCTGTTGTGTGACGATCAATTGCATTAATTTATATGAACACTCGTCTAGTGTCCCGTGCCAGTTTTGCATAAAACTTTGATCCTCTGCACCAAACGCAGGACTTTTATGGATTCTTAACCCCCTAGGGATCGTTTTGGTATTTATATATTGTTCGATGAAGGTGATTTCCCACCATCGTTTAATTTCTTTTTCCATAAGCATTTCCATCTTAATAAATAAACCTGTATCAGGTGTGAATTCTTTAGGTGTCACACATAGTGCCATTACCTGTGCATAATACTACACCATCATTTTTTTCTGTTTTATTTTCTATTTTTTTCCAACACGAGTGCCCCCTAGTGATCTTTGTTCTAATTTTAAAACACCCAGAGTGTTTTGTACAGGTTGCAGCTGGGTATCTGGTCAAGTGACATAAAGGGAAGCATATTGATTATTGTTTCTTCTCTACATACCTCACTTCACACTGGTCTTCATCACCTTCTTTTCAGAACGTGTTTTGCCAAGGTAAAAAAAAAGCAGAACAATAAACTTAAACACTAACTACATGGTACTTTTTAAGAGGGATAAATTACAGATTACTACTCTAGCCCGACAAATGTACCCCGGAAAATCACAATTCTTTTTAGAAGCTTTTGAAAATGCCACCTGTAGGCCATATGGTTATCTGCTTGTAGACTTAAAACCTACAACACCGGAAGAATACCGATTAAGAACCGGTATATTTCCACCTGACATACCTGCAACGTATATTTATAAAAAACGGAACTCTAAAAAGAGTTTGTAGTTCCTCTCTACATTTCCTGTAGATACTCGGCAACTGTAAACATGTCTGAGCGGCTACGCCGAAATTGGCATAAACTAAAGGCTCTACGAAATGCACCATCTAAACAAAGACAGTCTATTTTACGCTCAGCATCTCCTGATTTAATCACCGCCATATGTGAAATAGCGCTCAACATTCTTAAAGGGAAGATACCATTATCACCACGACAAGTAGAAATACTTAAAAAGTGGAAGAAAAAAACAAAGAGCAGTGCAACACTCTACGGATAGTCAAAAATCTCTGATACAGGGTCTTGATGAAGTTATTATAGCCGTCCTACATAACAGAAACATATCCCAGGATGAGAAGATCAAAAGGTATACTACTGTTCTGCAAAGATACTTGGTTCATGCTAAGCAGAATGATCGTGAGAAGCTGAGCTTGACACTTTCTTTGCCTCCTGGTGAACCCATCACATCAACACAACCTAACCCTCAAACTCAAGCTGCTGAAACATCCGAAGCTCCGGATTATGTAGTTAGAGATGTTATTAACAATGTAAATGATCGCTATAAGAAAAACGCTGAATTATTGCTTACTAGAATGATCAATTCAAAACATGTTACATATTGGAACAAACCAGAAATGATGGAGCGGATATACATAGGGGAAGAAAACAAAACAAATACAATAGTGTGATATTATAAAAATATATATATATATTTATAAAGTGTAAGTTCCACTCACAAAAGGACTGGATAAAGCAGGCTCATCAAATGTCAAGCTTCTAAAACTGTATTTGTATTCTGTAAAAACAAACATAGACCAGGATGGTGCAGTATCTTCAATGAACTGATCTTAAAAGATCAAAATGCACTTACAGTTGGAATGTAGCACAACTCAAAGAACTGTGCAAAAGCATGTAGGAAAAAACCCTCCGGTGTATGGTAAATTCTCTCCAATTTATTTTCTCTCTCTCAACGCGTTTTGCCGGTAGATCGCCGGCTTCATCAGAAGAAAAATAAATAAATCAAACAGCAAAAATCATAGTAAAGTTCGTATTCCAACAATCGTCCGTTTAAATAGATGTAGATCCTTCCAGGTACGTAATCACGTCCTCAATCCCGTCGTCACGTCCTCAGTGGGGCTGCATGGTGCTGCGTGCCGACGTCGCCACGGTCTTACATCCAGGTTGTGTGTCGGCGTCATCACGTCTCTGGCTGGAGCTGCGTGTCGGCGTCATCGCGTCTCGTTGCTGATTTGTATGTCGTACGGGTCCTTAGATGCGGCATATAAATTTTCTTTTATCGGGCGGGACGGTGCGTCTGTCCCATGGGGCTTTCTTGTTGGTTGATGGGTCTTACAGTATCCTGGAGATCACAGAACGGTGAATAAAATCAAACTTACTACTGAATACGATCGTAATGGTTATTAACCTAAAAACACTGAACCAGAGTAAAAGCTATAAACGGAATCCTTTAACATGATAAAGGAAATACATATACAATTCCTGCCAGAGATGATATGGTACTAAATGAAATAAGAAAAATAAATCAATGATAAAGCTAAAATTAAAGCTAAAAATGAAACTGGAAATAAATAAGTAGAAAATCATTAATATTGCACAGGTATTATCAGAATATATAAAAAAAATTCATTTTTTATTCTTACATATACTATAAAGTGCTTCATGTGATGTTTCATTATTGCACATACTATAAGGTGCTTCATATATTTCATTATTGTGCATACATTAAAGTGCTTTATAACGTGTATAGAAAAAGAAAAAAAGTGCATACATTAAAGTGCAAATGGTGCTTGAAGTGAGGTGACAATATTCCACCATAAATTGTATTCATATGGTCAATACAATCAATAAAGTGATTAATCATTCATAAACGCTAGAATGTCTAAATCAGTATTCAAACCCCCTTGTTTGTGTGTTTGAAATCTAAATATCCACTCGGTTTCTTTTTTTTGCTAATATTTGCTTTACATCTCCACCTCTCCAATGTGGAGAAATAAGATCAATTCCTATCACTTTGAAATCTACCACGGAAAACTTATTACATGTGTTGCAGTGTTTTGGGACACTGTTTTTGGCTCTTATTTCGTATCCCACCAAGGTGCTCCAGGCCTCTTACTTTCAACTCCCTTAGTTCTTCCAATATACTGGACCCCGCAACTGCATTCCAGAAGATAAATGACATTGGTTGACTTACAATGGATAAAATGTCTGATGTTATATTCCTTCTTAGTATTTGAACATTTAAACTTAGTGATTTTTTTTCTCCTGTTTGTAACATGTCCTGCAGAGTTTGCATTTTCCACACCTATAGAACCCTGGATTTCTTTTAAATGAGGCATTATCATTTTTAATTGTTGTATCTATTTCTGGTAAAATACTTGGAGCCAAAATGGATTTTAAACTTTCTACTTTTTTGTAGATAATGTTTGGTCTTGTTGGAAGATCTTTTAAAACATTATCTTGTTTTAAAATCAGCCAACATTTATTCACTGCTTTCTTTATCTCAAATGCCTTATCGTTGTACTTTTGTTAAGAAAGCAAAGTCAAACGTTTTTTTGGGTTTATAGTTTTTTTTTCTCCCAGAAAAGACTCCCTTTTCTTATCTTTTATTAGTCTCAAGTTGCTTTGTAGCAATTCATCTGGGTAATTTCCCTCTCTAAATTTTTCAATGAGAACTTGACTTTGGGTGAGGAAATCATTATCTTCTGTACAATTTCTGCGTATACGCGCGAATTGTCCTTTTAGGGACATTCTGTAACCATTGTGGGTGGTGACAGCTTGCATAATCAATGTAGCTGTTACCATCCGTTGGCTTAAAAAATGTTTTAGATTTTATTTTATCCTCCTGAATGTATAATTTGCGGTCCAGAAAATTTATTTCATTGGGATCAATGCATGACGTGAATTTTAAGTTATATTTATTGTCGTTAATGTATTTAAGGAACTGATTAAGTCCATCTACCGAACCATTCCATATAATTAATATGTCGTCAATGTAACGCCGCCAGAGGACCAGATTCGCACCAAACGGATTGTGGGACCAGATATGATTAGCTTCCCAATCGGCCACATATAAATTGGCATAGCTTGGTGCGAATCTGGTCCCCATGGCGGTGCCACAAAGCTGCAAATAAAAATTATTTTCAAACCAAAAAAAGTTATGATGAAGTATAAAATCTATACATTTTAAAATAAACTGGTTCTGTAAAGGATCCATTTCCTTATCACCTTGAAGTACTTTATTTACGGCCTCAATTCCCAGATTGTGCGGGATGACTGTATACAATGATGACACATCAATAGTGGCCCATAGGTAGTCTGATTGCCATTTAATACTCTGCACTATTTTTAAAATATGTTTGGTGTCCTGAACATAAGAAGGATGAACGAACATATTTCTGCAGGAAATGATCTACATATTGTGAGGTATTGCTTGTCAGGGAGTTTATCCCACTGATGATAGGTCTACCTGGGGGAGATGATATTTTTATGGATTTTTGACAAAAAATAAAAATGGCCACTTTCGGAAAATGTTTTTAAAAAATTAAACTCATGGATATTTAGAACCTTATTTTCTTTACCTTCCTGCAATAGGTTCATAAATTCAATTTGAAATGATTGTGTAGGATTATTCGAACGTATATTATTCTGATATGTAGTGGTGTCACCTAAAATACGATTGGCTTCGTTGATGTAGTAGGACCTATCCATAATTACTATGGCCCCCCCTTGTCCGCATATTGGAACAATAAAGGGGAATTTGTGTACAAAAATAGGGTGGTGCCGGGGTCTAATTTAATAGACTTGGTACGTTGTGTTACAGGTTGGGATTCATTTCTACAGGCCATGGCTCAACTGAACATACCATCATCGGTTGTAGGAAATACTTCAAACAGAGACTATTTGTATCATTTGAAAACCCAGAACCATGAGATGGCTACATCACCCATCGTGGGTTATCCGACCCCAAAACACTCTCTGAGTAATCTTTCTTTAACTCCATCAGGTGTAACTACAAGCCATGGATATTTGCTACCTAAAAGACGTTCGAGTGTAATGAAACAATCTGTTGACTGGTTGAATCTGTAATTATCTATATCTAAAATATATTTTGGTGTATTTACTTGCGTGTATAATGGGTATTGTTTTTAAATTATTTTGTAAAATTTATTTGAATGTGTGCTTTTTTGAAAAAAAAAAAAAAAAGATTGACGATTGAATAAATATTTTTTTCTATATTACTTCTAGGCCTCATTTATTTTTAGTCACAGCATTACCCCGCTACTATTTCAGTTATAAACATGCCCAGACACATCCGCTATTTCTAAAACATGTCCAGACATGTCCTGAACAGCCCCATTCCTAATGTGTACACCAATCGCACATAAGCAACATATAAAATACCTAATATAAACGTACGGTGAATGAGACCAGATACGTATAACAAAAGGTGTGTGTTTAATTCATTATAATTAATTAGGTTTATAATCAGAAAATTTAATGAAATCAAGCGCGTATAAAAAATGGGCGCGGTTATTTAAGATCAAAGGGTCTGGTTAGCAATATCTACTACGCATCCAATCTGCGCATAGGGCGTGTTGAAAAAGAATGGGTACCCCCGCCCCCAAAAGGGGCGTGACACCTGTCAAATTAAGTTTGACGAGATTTCACTGGGGGCATGGCCTAAAAGGGTGTGTGGTAACTCCGCCCACAAAGGGGTCAGGACATCTGTCAAATTAAGTTTGACAAGATATATACCCTCTTACTACTGCTGGGGCATTTTTCATCCCAAAAGGCATCACGCTGAACTCATACAACCCAAAGGGAGTAATAAAGGCTGGCCGCTATTGGGGTCATAGGGATTTGCCAGTACCCTTGGCTCAAGTCCATGATAGTTAAATACTGGGCACCTGCTAGCTGATCAAGCAGTTCATGTATCCTGGGCATGGGTTAACCATCGAAGGTGGTCACTGCGTTTAACCTTCTGTAATCTACACAAAACCTGGTGGATTTATCTTTCTTAGGAACCAGCACTACAGGGGAAGCCCAGGGGCTTTTTTACTTCCTAATTACCCCCACCCCTAACATGTCTTCAATCTCCTTCTGGATGTGGGCCGAGACCGTGATGGCTTGGAGGTAGATTTTCAGCAACACCTTGCATCCTTTCCTACCTCGATCAGCTGGAATACATCTAGGCCCTATTTAAGTGGAATGCGTGTGCGAGATCGTTTTGCAGATTTTTTTCCTGTCTCCTGAAGGTTCGGTGCCCTGGCAACTGGCGTGTATTTCTGGGAGTTCAACTTAATGTTTAGTTTGTTTTCATGTTAAACATTGTTTGCTATGAAGGAATACTGAATTTTGTTAGGGATGTTAGGGACCCGCTATATACAGGTGGCCGTGACGTGGCTAGCGGGCTTGTACTTTATGATCATAATGTACACTAACGACCTGTTATTTACCTAGATTTATGCTGAGAAGCAAGGATGTTTGTGCAAAATGTCAATGTAACACTGTGTAATATTTGTAATTCATGTATGCATAATGTTGTCTTGTAAGGATTTGTGGACATTAAACAATCATGTTTTGGTATACTGAATAAATACTGGACAGTTGTGTGTTTTTCAATGTTTGTACAAAGAAAGGAATGCCCATAATGAACAATATTCCACAATAAATTGTTAAGCAACAATTTATTACCAAAAGCCATTGTTGTGGTCATTGGTAAAACTAACATAAACCAGAAACAGAACATTAAGTGTGTTACATTTACACACAACATAACTTTACATAAATAACATTAAGACAACGTAAGAAATCAATGTGGTGGGGAACGGAGGGAAGCAGTAAAATCTGAATACATTTCAGTGTGAGGCTGGTGAGAAGTAATGGGAGGGTTTGGATGATAATGCTGGGGTTGTTATGCATATGTGAATATGCACCATAATACATAGATAGATCTGCTCCCATATTGTGTGGGCTGAGGACTATAAGAAGTAGGGGGCCTACTAGTTTGATAAAGACTGGGCTTAAACAACTGCCACTCTGTTTGAGTGCTGGTCTCAATCATTTGGGGAACTGGAGCCCTACTGGTTGGGTGCATTTGATGGAGTACAGCGTTCAACTATATGCCCTATTAATGTGTGTACTGGAGATGTCTGGATTGGTGGCTCAATCCAATCTATGCACCCCAGCATAAATGTCATACAACAATTGCGTGTACCTATTTCTATTGACCTTAGCTGCTGGGCTAGGGTCCTCCCAAAAGCATCACTGTCATCTTCTGCTCTTTGCCTGTGAACCAGCGAAATAATTTCTTGGGTTATTTGCTGCTCCGGTCTCAACTTGCGGTGGATTTGATGGCCTTGAGTATGGCCTCCTGGCTGAGGCCGACATGCCTCTACCCTGAGTGGGAGTTGACCTCATGGCTTGTAGGCCACTTGGAACCGTGAAATAACCTAGAATCACGTGCTTATGTGCTAAATTTGAAAAAGGTGAAAAAGTAAATATAAATATACTTTCCAAATAAGACCGCAGCTGCCCAAAGAAATACTCTTCCTCAGGGTGTAGAAATCAAACCGACCAAAAAATTTTGGGGCGCAGATACATATAAGGAAAAAAACAAAAACAATATAGTGTAGAGTATAAGGTCAATCTGTTATGAAAGTGAAGTATTGCACTCACAAGTGAAATAGATGATCCAGACCCATCAAAGTGGAATGTAATGATATCTTTAATAATCTTCGTGATAAATCTAAAAAAAATAAACTGAAATTGTGCAAGTTCACCGGTAAAAAATGCACTCACATTTAGTCCATGCACTCAAGCGTGCATAAGGCGTATGTGTAGAAAATCCACTGATTGTGGAATATATAATAGTCCAAATAGATCATTCCAAACGCGTTTCGCCGACTTAGCTTCCTCAGTAGAAGTTTAATCGATCCGGTAAGTAGTCTCAACGAGTAGTCTCCTTGAGACCAAATATGTTCTTGTTCCCAGTCTGCCACGTATAAATTGGTCCCCATGGCTGTACCACACAATTGTAAGAAGAAATTTGATTGAAACCAAAAAAAGTTGTGTGTAAGGATGAACTTGATGCACTTTAAAATGAGTTCTTGTTGTAAAGGGTCCATCTTCTCATCTTTTTGTAATACTTTTTGAATGGTTTGTATTCCCTTTTCATGGGGGATTACTGTATACAGAGATGAGACAACAATTGTGGCCCATATGTAATTTGACCATTTTATCTCTTTTTAAGATTTCCAATATGTGTTTGGTATCTCTTATATAGGACGGAGAGAGTGACATATTTCTGAAGGAAAAAATCAACATATTGTGATGTATTGCTTGTTAAAGAATGTATCCCACTAATTATAGGTCTTCCTGGGGGAGTAGTCATATTCTTATGGATTTTGGGTAAAAAGTAGAAGATGGCTACTTTTGGGAATTCTATATTTAAAAAACTGAATTCTTGATTATTAAGAACTCCATTGTGTTTTCCTTCTAATAATAATAAATTAAGTTCCATTTGGAAAGGCTTTGTGGGATCTGTCTATCCATAATAACTATGGACCCTCCTTTATCCGCAGCTTTTATCACTAGTTGCTTGTTTTCTTTTAGTGTTTTTAAACTTGCTTGTTCCTGTTTTGTGAGATTGTTTGTTTTTTTCGATCTTTTCGAATTCTTGAAGTAACATGTCCGTGAAGACTTGTATGTGTTCACTTTTTTCCTGATGAGGAAAAAAGTGAGATTTGGGTTTGAAAGTTGTGTGTGTAATAGTGTCTATTTGTGCAAGTTCATTTCTTTCTATATTTGGTTCTTTTTTCATGAAAAATCTTTTAATGGTCAATTTTCGTAAGAATTTTTGTGCATCCATGAAAAGTTCAAATCCGCTTGGGCCTTTATTTGGAGCGAATTTTAGGCCCTTTGAAAGTAGTTTAAGTTCTATGGGGTTGAGAGTGATCTTTGAAATGTTAATGATGTCTTCATTAGTTCTTTTTATGGGGGACTGGGAGAATGACTGAAATCTGCTCTGGGTCTCTCTCACTGGGAGGTTCCATTTCCATTCTCTTCCCGAATCCTCTTTTTGGGATCGCTACCTCTCAAAAAAAGTCTTGAGTGTTGTGTTCTGTGTGTTTATCATAATTCCTTTCCCATAGATGTGCTCTATTTGTATGATCTCTTTCTTTATTTAGTCTATTGAAGAAGAAATGGGCTACCTATAAATATATTAAAATGTCCATATCTACATTAAGACCATCTTTCTTAAAAGTTTGAAATTTAAAAATCCACTCAGTTTCTTTCCTGGATAAAAAATCTTTTATATCTCCACCTCGCCAATGGGGAGATACTTTATCTATTCCTATCATTTTAAAACTAGAAAAGGAGAATTTGACAATTTATACAATGCTTAGGTACGCTATGTTTTATATTTTTATTTCTTATACCCCCTAAATGTTCAAGGCCACATATTTTTAGTTCCCTAGATGTTTTTCCTATATACTGTATTCCACATATACATTCAAGTAAATAAATTACATTCTTCGATTTACAATGAATGAAGTGTCATATTTCATATTCCTTTTTCTTTTGTAAAGTGCATGTGTTACAAAAATTTGCATTAACCACATTTGAAGAACAGTAAAAAGGATTCATCTCTGGCAGGATTTTCTTTTGGGAGAGCACTGGGAGCTAAAATACTTTTTAAATTGTGCAGTTTCTTATAAATTATTTTTGGTTTTTGTGGAATGTGGTCTTGAAGTATGGCATCTTCTTGAAGTATAGGCCAACATTTATTTATGGCTTTCTTAATATGATACGCCTTATCATTGAATTGGGTTAAAAAGGCAAAATTAAAATCCTCATTTCTTTTTTGTCTCTTATTTCCATGTAAGAAATCATCTTTTTTGATTTTTAATTTCTTAAACTATTTTTTAAAATGTCTTCAGGATATTGTCTCTCTCTAAACTTATTTATAAGTTGTTCACTTTGAAACTGGAAATCTGTCAGAGGAACAATTCCTGCGGATGCGGGCTAACTGGCCCTTAGGGATATTGTTCAGCCATTGTGAATGGTGGCGACTAGAATAATGTATAAACCCATTCACATCTGTAGGTTTGAAAGGTTTTTGTATTAATTTTTTCATTAATAGTTCCTCTTAAAGTTAGATCCAGAAAATCTATTGTGTATGGATCAGTGTTCGAAGTGAATTTAAAATCATACGTATTGTGATTTAAAAAGGAAATAAATGTGTTCAGTTCATTAGTAGAACCTTTCCAAATAATAACGTCATCTATATACCTTTTCCAGAGAACCAGATTTGCACCAAAAGGATTATTCGACCAGATGTAATTGGCCTCCCAATCTGCAACATACAGATTGGCGTAGCTTGGTGCAAATCTGGTTCCCATGGCAGTACCGCATATTTGCAAATAAAACTGGTTGTCAAACAAAAAAATAATTGTGTGAGGATAAATTTTATGCATCCCAGAATAAATTGGTTCTGTAGTTTATCCATCTTATCGTCAGACGATAATGTTTTAAAGATGGAATACAATCCTTGTTGATGTGGGATAACAGTGTAGAGTGAAGAAACCTCTACAGTTGCCCAGATGTAATCTCACTCTATTTTAATGATGTGTGTGTGGTATCTTTTATGTATGATGGAGTCAATGTTACATACTTTTGGAGAAAAAAATCCACATACTGGGAGACATTATTTGTCAAGGAATTTATCCCGCTAATTATTGGTCTGCCTGGTGGAGTTTTTTGGTTCTTATGTATTTTAGGTAAAAAATAAAAAATGGCTATTTTAGGAAAATCCACATTCAAAAAATTAAACTCATTCTTATTAAGAATATTGTTATCTCTACCTTCCTGTAACAGATGTGTAAATTCTTCTTTATAAACCTTAGTTGGGTCCTCTGATAGTCGTATATAAGTTGTATTATCATTTAGGAGGCGATATGCTTCTTCCATATAATTTTTTTTATTATCACTGATTATTTTATTTCACATTTTTTCACTATAACTAACTCACTGGATTGGTGAATATCTTTTCTTTATACATATAGTACAGCTACCTCTGGCAGAGCCTCGTGGGGTGGGGTCCCCTTCCATCTGCCTGCAGGTCAGACAGATCAACCCTTCCATCACCATCCTCCTCATTTGCTAAAACTGCAGCCCTGGCACTCTGCTGACATGTTACCACTGCTACTAGTGGTACACATCCCTGGCCCTCTTACTTCTCCTCCCCCTTATTCTCAGACATCTCAGTCTCACAGGATTTTGACAAAGGCACATCACCCTCATCCATATTTGTTTCCAGTTGCACACAAAACCCTCTCCCTAACCCGTCTCCAGTAGGTTTGGGCATTTTGAATTCATTGTAAGCACGTTTTACAAAACACCCCCATCTCACACGTGGAAGGCATTAGTGGTTCAATTATAGGTAGGAATTTATCTATCTCCGGCTCTCCCTCCCAGCGATCACATTTCACAATGTTCCCCAAAGTTTCACACAGGTGAAGCAGGGCTGTCAGTCAGCCCTTCCGGCTCGCAAGCAGTGTCCTGTGGAGCATAATGACAGAGCATCCGGCCCAAATCATTCCCCAACAGAATATTAACAGGGATATCCTCAAACACCCACTTCCCGCAAACCTTTGCCCGCACCCCAATCCAGGTACACACGTGTCAGGGGCACACCACCAATTCCTTTGATGGACATGGTTCTTCCAGGGATTATGTCCTCCGTATTCACCACTTCAGGGTGCACCAAGGTGAATGAAGCTCCAGAATCTCAGTCCGATGGTCACCTGGTCACCCACAGTTACACTCTGCAGGTTATCCTCCCTTTTCCCCACAGGCCCACCCACAAGCAAAACCGATGGTGCCCCTCCAGGGGCACTCCCACCTCCACGAGTAGGTTGGGGTGGATTTCTAGTGGGACAATTAATGCTCAGATGCCCAATCTGGTTACATTGAAAAAAATGGCGGACATGTGACTTACCAGACATGGCCCCTACCCCATTGGCAGTAGGTGGTGAAGTCCTCACTGCTGATCTTGCGGACGATGATGGACCTGTAGCCCCTCTCCAGGTGGAAGCACCAGCTGACACAGCTCCACGCCTGGATTCACGAATGTCGGCGTAGTCATCTCCCAGCTCTGCGGCATCCCTAGCTGTTTTCGGCTTTCTTTCTAAAATCCATTCTCTTACATCAGGGCTCCAGGTCTGTAACAACTGTTCCAGGACCATTAAGTCATTAACGGGTTCATAGTAACTTGTACTCCAGTAACCCATTCCTTGTATGCGGTTTCTAACATATAGAATGCAGCTGGATGAGCACTCTGCTGCATGCTCCTAAACTTTTTCCTGTAAATCTCAGGAGTAAGGTTAAAACTTTTTTGCAAGGCAGATTTGATTGCCTCATAATCGTTATCAGTCTCAGGGAAGGGACACAAACACATCCTAGGCTTTTCCTTTCAGTTGTTGGGTTAAATATCTCCCCCACTGGTGTGAGGGTAGTTGGTGCTGCCTGCACACTTTTTCAAAACTTTTTAGGAATACATCCTTGCTGAGCCTACGTGTACTGGGATCTGATGCATTACTGTTCAGGGAGGACTGAACAGTGGACTGCAGCTTGGCCATTTCCAGCTCATGTCTGCCTGCCTTTCCGCAGCCTTTCTCTCTGTCTCTCTGCTGCCTGCTGTTGATTCATCACCTGCATGGCCTCCTGAGGATTTGAAGTCATCAGTTGCCGAAATAAATCCGTTGTGCAAATGTCCATTTGTAGGGGTACAACTACTAGGCATTCTAATGAGTAGCGCCCCTGCAGTAGAAGGGAGCTCTGTAACACTTTCGGTGTCCATCTCTGACTGGACAGTGTGCCTGTCAGTCTCCATAAGGTCAGCAATAAGTTGTTCCTTGCTTTTGCCAACAGTTAGTAAATCCCTTGCTTGGCACATCAATTCCAGGGCCTCTTTGGGTTGTTTGCGATAGGCCTCCATATTCAGAAACGGTATAAAGAAAGAAAAAAACAAGCGTAGGGAGGGGAGAACCGTTTTACACTTTATGTCTTTTTAAATCAGCACTGAGCTCTGTCTTTGGAAATTACACAAAAAGGTATGCAATTTCTTCTAGTGCTACAGGTGAATCCAGTCAGCACTAAAAATCTCAAAAAAATGTAAATATATATATCCCACCAGTTTGTCACGGGCAGGGCTATCGGCGTGACGTGGGAGTATGTGTGTAACAAGGGTTAAACGCCAATCAGACTTTCAGTGCGTTTGGTCACTTTCCCCACAGGGCATCAAGCAACCACCACCAGCCCCAACCAGTCCCAAAACTCCCAGTAAAAAACTTGCTGCCACCACCAAGAACTTTAAAACCGGGCGTTTTAGGTTACCCAAAAACAATCACACTGCGATATATACACAATTCTCAAACTGATATCTATATAGTTAGCCGCTTAGTAACGTGACATATATATATATATTTATGCAAAAGGCTATCTCTAGGCTGAATTTGATTAGAGAAAAAGACAGAACTGATTAAAAATGTTTAATCTGAGTATGAAATGGGTCACAGTGCTGTTATACAAAAAAATGCATATAAAAGGAGACAGACTTATAGTACATACACAAAATAAAAGGGATAAAACAGAGTATCATACCATACTTCCTTGGAGCCTTGATGTTGTCTCTTTACCAAACACATCCGTTTTGGACCACCGCAAACGGTTGGAAATCATATTCTCACTAAGTCCGCCACCACCTGCGTGACTACCGCTCATCAATTCCCTAATCCGGAAAGCCCCCCAAAAATGCTAAAGGAATGCTAGACTAATCTAGTCTCATAACCAGAATAGCAAATACAGGTAAAATATCCAACACCTTCCCCGATATCTGAACTGATAATGGCCATCTAGAATCCACTGAACCAACCTTCCTCTGAAACCCTTTCAGAGCCTGACACACCACAAAATCCTTAGTATGATCCTGCCAACCATTAAGTGTAAACCGAAATGACAAAACTGACATGCTTTGCCCAAGCACTGCCGAAGAAACCCTTTCGAAACAAATCAAATCAAATCAAACACATCCAACTGTTCCACTGCAGATACCACCGATTCAACACATGAGACCAACTTATTCCCAGACCTTACCATATGTCGACCACGGTGCCGGCGCTAAGGATGCCCTCACGCCTCCTGCAAGCAACCAGTTCCTAGCTGCCACATCTCTTCCGGGCTAACATGACCCGTGTCCCGCGCCACCTCCCGGAACAGATTCCACTGAAATAGAGACAAGGAGTCCGCTGTAATGTTCAAGAGTCCTGGAACATGCTCAGCCGAAAACAACACATTAAGAGACATACAGGGCAGCACAAATTTCCGTAAAAACTGGACCAACGACATTGACTATGCCGACAACTGATTCACCACATGCACCACTGCCATGTTCGTGAAAAACAATACCTTCCTATCCTGAAAGAAATCACCCCACAGGGACAAACCCACCACCAAAGGAAAAAACTCTACAAATGCCTAGTTGGGCATGAGCGGACTGCTCTTCCACAATTCAGGGCAACCCTCCACACACCACTGCCCCTGAAAATACGCCCAAAGCCTATACTCCCGGAAGCATCTGTAAAAAAAAAAAAAAAAAAAAACTCCAGTTTTTGAAAAAACACTTTCCCATTAAAATGCTCCAAAAACACATCCCAAACTTCCACAAGCTTCATACCCGCAGTTGCCCTGGATAAACTCAGAATAAAAATTCTGCCCATAGGTATCGCCAACAAGTGAAATTTAAACGACCAATCAAAGATTGCAACCGCTCCAAAGTCACCTTACGAGCACCCCAAAAATCATGAACCACCTCCCGCAGTGCCAATAACTTGTACTGCGGAAGCCTACATTCTCCTCCCACTGAATCAAACCTAATTTAAACTTAAACAAGTGGTGGGACCTTCCGTTAGGCGCCTTCTCCCCAATCACACTAGGTAGAATACAGAAACCTCTCAACCAATTCCCAAACGACTTACAAATTGTCTTATACTGCCTTTCCTCCTCCTCCTTCGCATCCTTCTTATCCTCCTACTTCAAATCAATAAATTCCTCTAGCGGCAGAAGAGAAAACATTTCCACAAAGTCACCTTCCCAAATTTTATCCTTAACCTCCGACTTCAAATGAACCCCTAAAGGACCAGCAAAATAAACATACGCATTCTGCCGAGGCGCTCCGGGGGCCTTGTCCGTCTCACGGGCCAGCCTGCAACATGGGTGCCAGCTGCTCCCTCAACCATCCGGTCCCGCTCTCCCGGGTAGTCATCCGAATCCGAATCCCCTCCAACAGCTCTTCAATCTCTTGCTCCATACCTGCAAAACAAAGCAAAGGCTTCTTCGAACCAGAATCTCTCAAATAAATGAACAACCCAGATTTGGAAAAACAGTTACGGGAGCCTCTTACAAAATATACCCTTAATGCCACACCTATAACAAAATTGGACCAATTTAAATTACTCCTTCATGCACACCCATTAGCTCTGTCAAGGCCCACTCCACTAATCTACACTGCTCCATGGGCTTCAGTAAGGCACTCATACACCTATCCAGCATAAAATAATTTCATTTGAGCTGAAACACAGATTTTCTTCATAACACCTTTCTGCAGCTCTTTGTGCCTAGAAAATGTCCCACAATCCATACCACCTGTAAAGAAAATAACATAACTGTACAAAAATTGTACAATAAAATAGGTCTGATGTATAGGTTAAAACTATTAGAATCCCACCCACTCAACCTTTTAATAACATAACTATCCAAACCCAAAATCTGTTGCAGTACCAATTCTAAATGAATGTGAAGAACATTTTTCATTCCCTTAACCAATACTTATGAAACAATTCTGAACTGAAATTGTGTCAAGGTTGGAGACACTGATGCAGGTAGAACACAGTGAGCAGACAGGTTCAAGGTCAAGCCGAGGTTGGGGTACCAGAGGTCAGAATAAACGATAAGCAAGCCAGGGTCAGGAATCCAGAAGTCAGAAAAACAGGAATAAGCCAAGGTCAAACACAGAAGACGAGAAACAAAAGTAGCACTATGAAACATAGGCACGACCATCAGAGGGGAAAGTCTAAGTGTCCATTAAAGGTTTATAAAGGGATGAGAAGTAACTAAGTACCAACTGGAGGTTTTGGCACCAAAATATGAAAGTCTGATGCCACTTCCCATCTGGTGGAATCCGGCGCCCATTTTGAGTGTGGCAAGACCTTAACCTATAAGTATAGGTGCCTGCAGTCCTTGGTCTTGCCACCAGAGGGCGATGGAGGTCGTCCTCTTCTGTGTGAAGCTGGCTGACGGGGGGGGGGGTCTCCCTCTCCTCTGTAGCAGTGACAAAGTGACCGTTTCCTCTTTTGCCAAAGGAATACCCAAATATTCAGATTTCTCAAAAATTGAATTAATGAACTGAACTAAACCCAGCTACTTCCTTAACCAACCATTCTAAAAAACATGAAAATGCTTTAAAATAGAAACATGATATAGAGCAACCCATCGGCAAACATTTAACCAAATCAAATTACCCCTCAAATTGAAAACCTAACTAATGAAAACAAAATGGATCTATTGGTGGCAATCTAAATGCAGATTCTATATCCACCTTAGCCAAACAAGCATCTTTCCCATAAGCTCTTACCCAGAACAAAGCATTTGTTAAAGCTATTTATGTGATAATTGAGTGAAAGACCCTTATGAAATTATAAATGATGAATGAATCTGAAAGACTCCGGTGACAAACAAACTCACAAATGGCGGTTGTAAAAAAAAAAAAAGGCCTTCAATTCTTCCTAATAATGAATTCTTAATCTTATCCATAATATCTTGCATATTTTCATTAACAGATTTTAAATTACCCGAAACAAACTCATTAACATCATATAACGGAATCCTAAAACCATCTTTAAAACCTTCAAACAATTGCCATCTGCCTGTCTGGATATTTGCTTAAACAAGGGAGCAGTCTTGCTATGATCACCGGTGTCTCCGCTCTTTTGAAATGTCTCCCTACCGCCTTAATTTCCCCCATTTCTACGAAAACACCTGAAACCTGGGTGACTACCTGCACAAAAAGTACATTCATGTTTAAATTTGCATGCATTAAGCCATTTACATTGCTGTTCATTAAATGCCCAACAGACACCTTTCTGGCGCGCCTGCTAAACATTAGTTGAATGCATTCTATTACCATAAGCATATCTCTGAGGTAACATTATACTGACCCAGGTCCCAACATCTTTCACACCCCATTTTAAATTCTTGTGATCAGATAGCTTCATCATGTGGACAGTAAGGTGGATTTCCTCACCACCATACAACAACGTAAAGCAGAGTCCATCCAGTCGATGATCACCTTTCTTTCCTCTGAGGATCTTATAGATGTTGCCACACACTGATGTTCTGTAGTGTTACGCTATACAGTATGTACCTTTTACCCCGGTCTTGCAGACACTAGATGTCATTAAGATCCAGTCCAAGTGTTTTTATGAGCACCTCTTCTACAACATACTTTGTTCCTTTCTCTTCCTTCTCTCTCAGGAACTTTAATCTTGATCGAATTTCTAAGTCTCCCAATCTTAACTGACGCAAAATTAATGGTTAATTAACCAAACCAGCAGCTAAATGAGCGTGATGCTCCATTCATAAATATAATAGTGTACAGCGCTAAATAAACACCACTGTAATAAAAAAATAAAACAAGTCAATGAAAAGACAACTGTTACAGATCCCCACAAACAGTAGGGTAAAAATAATGAAAGAGATTTATCCTCCACAAGGGGCCAGACCCTCAATATTTTAATAAATTGAAAGAATACTTAGCAGCCACTGGATCACAAACTCCTAATGTGCAACCACTCATCAGTAATCAGATAATCTAAAGAGGTACTTAGTAACAAAAATAGCATGCCACTGTTTACAATAATACAGTATTTACAAAATGAGGGATATTTACATAGTTCATAAGGTTGAAAAAATACCTAAGTCTATCAAGTTCAACCCTTCTACCTAACCTTCCTATTCTTGATCCAAAAAAGGCAAAAAACCATAGTAATATATCACTTACAAAAAACATACACTATTGAAATAGTCATTCAACCCGTGGGGGTATTAGGTTTTCAATACAAACATCCAGTAGGTTTCTTGCTGGTATAGTTTTCCCAATCTATTCCCACCCCAGATTCACGTGTTCAATTACTATTGGCTTCTTTCTTGGCGTCTTTATTACGAGCCTCACGAAAATGCTTAGAGAAGATGTTGTTCATAGCCTTTCCTAATATAACAATGTTCGTAGAGTCTTTTAAAATGGCGGCTTTAGTAACATTACGTCTCTTGTAACCCTTTTGAAGGAAACGGCTCTTCATTTTATTAGCTTGAATATCAAAATCTTAGATTTTGGTACGGTGTCACCCCTCCAGATGATTAGCAGATCATCTATGACCCTCTTGGCGATGGGTGCCACCTTGTCCTCTTCCCAACTTCCAAGGGACAAATTCGCAAAGCGAGGTGCAAAGGTGTTTTAATTATTTTATATTTAGCGCTGTCCATTCTTTATATTTGATTCTCCCTTCATGTGAAGTGAATGCTTCTTATTGGTCAAACTGATCTGGAGCCTCAGAAAAGTTCCAAAAATTAAATGAATAAAAAGAAAAAATTAAAAAAATTATATTTATGAGATTACTCGGGATATTTCTCCTAGAAAACGAAAAAGGTTTAATTTCCTTACAACTTAGTTATTTAGGTAACATTATTTTTTAAAAATAATTAGTATAAGGCTGCACAATGTCAGATAAAGTCTCTTGTGGCCAGTGCATTCTATGTGGTGTTCCACCCCAAAGGTATATATTAATATAAATTGGTGTACATTCTCCAAGGTGTATAGTGTAATTTACCTGTAGCAATTACTAGTTGGAAAACTAATTAGTGAGCGGTTTGGTAAATATGAAATAGGATTAAATATTTTCCCAAGAGGAACCATATCACTGATGAGACTTGAGAAAACACACTATGACCACACTAACATTGCTTTAATAGTAATAGTTTAAAGGAGATTTACTTCACTTGTCCATGGATTGTAACATTTAATTTAGCTTTTTTTTTAGTGAATTACTTAATGGGCATTGTTGAACATTTCACATTTGTCTTTTTAACTTATCCCTAGTTTTTGTTTTTGATTTCTTGTATTACATTTATCATGGGAACCTTCCAAATAAGCTGAGTCTAAAATCCCTAAGATATACCTTTTTAGTGGTCCATCATAATGCTTCTATTGTAGGGACTCCCTGATTGTGGCAACCAAATGGTTCTAATACCATCCAATGTGAAATCCATCACTAACAATATGAATTATGACATTGTTTTGAACTTTTGAATTTTCACCATTGGTATCCATGATATACCAGTGAGAAAAGCATAAACTATTTTGCTCTAAAAACATTAAATAAGAGCAGGATATGCATATGTGGGAACTTACCGGGAGTATACAGGTTTATTTGAGTTGAATAACAACTTGATTGGGCTTAACCATAAAAGTAGAGAGAGAGTAGAGAGAATTGTTAGTGGCAGTAATATGTATCTATTACCGTATTTGCTCAATTATAAGAAGAACCCCCCCAGAATTTGAATATTAATCTAGGAAAAAAGGAAGAATATCCAGAATATAAATTCACATGTAAACTATTTTTCATATTTAATAAATACTATTAGATTATTTTTGTTTCCTTTTATTTGCCAACCTGCCCCTCCAGTTATGCACATCTGCCCCACAGCTTGCTACTGTGCCCCCAGATATGCCTTATATACCCCTATATGCCACTCTGTCCCCCAGATATGCCTTATACCTGCCTATATGCCACTCTGCTGCCATGATGTCTTTCTCACATTATGCGACTCTGCCCCCCAGAAATGCCTTTTAAGCCCCTATATGCCACTCTGCCCCCCCAGGAATAACTTTTAACCCTATATGCCACTCTGCCTACAGGAATACCTTATATCCCCCCATATGCCACTCTGCCACCCCTGACTGTAGTTTAACATGTATATATTGGAAATTGGACGGCGAAGAAAACAGCAGAAAATTCAAAATCAATTTAGATAATTCAGTTATGATTGATCTGCAACAGAAATTGTGATGCTTACTGTGCGGAAATAGAATAGAATAAAACCATTTTAAAGCTTGTTGACTACTGTAAAGCCTTGCAGTGTAAAAACAATATGATTGTACTGTACTTAGACTTACAATATTATAATACTATGTTTGTATATTTCAGAGTACTTACACATGCCATACAAAGCTGAACAAGAACACAAACTTTCCTATGAGTTCTATGAGGGGGGTCTAAATTACACCTACATGTTACACGTGTGTTTCATATTTAAGCTTTTACTTAGCGTAATTACAAAGTGAAAACCCAAAGCTTTTTTGATTCCTAACTTTTATCAAATTTTAATGATTTAGAAAACCAGAGAGAGGTGCCACAGTTAGCTAATCTCTAACGTATGAAGTGACATAAGCAGCTACAGTAATTATTCACTTGTCCCTATAGATGCTGCGCATGATGCGACGCTGTGGTGCAGATCTTGGAGCGTATAAATTCTCCTCTCAGATCTGATCTGATCCTAGAGTAATCCTGGACATGAATGATCGTACTGTGTCACTTTGCAAAGGTAACTCTTATCTCTTGAACATTAGTACAGTAAACAACAAATTATTGGGAAAATGGAATTTTGAAAAGAAGACTTCACTGCTGCTCAGTACTAGTTTAAATTATTGTTTTTATATATTTTAAATGCAAAAAATATGAAGACATTTTTAAGAAAGGTATTGTGTATTTCTTTTCTTCAGGTATGCAACTCAATATGTCGTTTGAAAGAAAGATTACAGAAGGCACTGCCAAGGATTGAAATTCTATCTGTAGGACCTGTACTGGTTGGAGATGCAATCCAATTCACATCAAGAGCTAATTAATGTCCAGTTGCTCCAGTGGTTTTCAGTTCTAGACATAAAGAGCCAAAAATAGGTCAGGAATTCTGAAGTTAAGTCATTTAATTTACTTAATATTTAAAAAAAAAACATTTTTGAGATGTCTCTGTACTCCCAAAGATCTCCAAAAATCGTGGTCTGTTTTCAGACGTTAAGGGGTGGAAGCATGAAGAAACCACCAATTTACACTATTATCTGTGGAAGAATAAGTGAGAGCAACTGAACCGTGGAACATACCACCTATACATACAACGAAGTACGATAAACTTTCTTAATCTGTCACAAACACATTATAAATGCAATAAACTACCATTTTTTTGAGGTATTAGACTGGTGAATTTAATGGATAACCAAACATCAATGAATGACTTCCAGATTTTAGCCTTTCCCAACCGTGTAGAAAAGTATAACTTTATGACCATTGTGTTTCTCTTGATTTATTTGATCGGAGTAATGGGGAATGTGGTTATAATTACAGCTGTTCTGGTAGATTCTCACTTACACACTCCTATGTATTTGTTTCTTTGTAACCTGTCCTCAGTGGACATTATTTTCACCACAGTAACTCTGCCGAAACTGATGGACATTTTATTATCTGGAAGAACCTTGGTATCTGTCACGCAATGCTTCGCCCAGTTATATTTTTACCTGTTTGCAGCTGGCACGGAGGATATATTGTTATCTTGGATGGCCTACGATCGTTATGTTGCTATTTGTAGCCCGTTACATTATCGACTTATCATGAACAAGAGGAAATGTGTTCTCCTGTTGTCCGGTACCTGGATGTGTGGATGTGTGAATGCTTTGTTTATGACTCTTTCAGCTTCTCAGCTGGTATTTTGCCATTCTAAAAAGTTACATCACTTTTTCTGTGATATTAAAGCTATGCAAAAAATCTCTTGCAATAATGCTAATTTCTACATTATTGTCTATGTAGAATCAACTGTACTTGGCTTATGTCCATTTTTGCTCAGCTTGACATCCTATATCAAAATAATAATGGTTATTCTAAGCATTAAATCCCAGAGTGGTAGAAGAAAAGCCTTCTCCACCTGCACGTCCCACCTCACCGTCCTCATGATTTTCTATGGAACGGGAATGTGTATGTACATAAATCCACCAGCACGGAATGCAGAAGAACAGGACCAAGTCTTCTCTGTGCTCTACGCAGCAGTGACTCCGATGTTGAACCCTCTGATATATAGTCTGAGGAATAAAGAAGTAAAAGGAGCACTGAGGAGGATTATTGGGAAAAAAGCTTGTGTATAAGGAAATATTTTCATTTATCCATGCCAGAGTAAGAGAACTGGTCTTAGTATGTAGCTTAACATGTAATCGTGCAAACACTAGCCTATGTATTGTACAATTTTGTCTTAGTACTTTTTTAACGCTTTACATCAACATATTATTCCTAAGGAGGTGATTGACTTGAGTTTTAATTAAAAAAACAATCACATCCTAATACAAATTCATAAATAGGAAAAGCAAAATTCTCACAAATAAAGATTTTCAAATATCTAATAGAGAATGTGTGTGGGGGTCCTTGAAATAGATTCTAGCCATGTATAAGATTTGAATGATTTGTTAGTATTAGTAGTATTTTACCTACTCTCTTAATTTAGATTTGGGTGACAAAGGGCAATATAGAATGCCGGCTTTAAGAATATGGGGAATAGTTTTCAATGGATTAGAGAACTTAATGAGATCTATAGATGTAGGAATGGAAATACATTTTACAATTTTCCAAATCACTTGTTTGCATTTTATGACGTACTTAATAGTATTTTTGTGGAAACCAAATAAGTCATTTAAATTAAATCTTTAATTTACCACAATTCCTCTGACCTCTAAAACCAGTTCACAATCCTTTGTTCTGTGAGAGACACTTTTAATGATTAATTATAAAGGTGGTTTTGGACCTCCATCTTGGGTAAGAGAATAAAATAATCTAGACACCCCAAAATTAGGATATTTCTCAAGTTCTTCAACAATCTCGAGTTTTTTTTCTTACCTTTTTTTCTTACCTTACCTTACCCCCATGTAAGGCTGGGACAGGGACATATTGAAATCCTTGGCCACCATGACTGCATTGCTCATCTTCTCCTTCAAACCATTTTAAATAAGAGTAATGGGAATATTTCCTGTGGTTCACATATCTCACCAAGACCCCCTTCATAATTTTAAGTTTAGCCTTCCTGTTATTGGAAAGTGGTGGAATATTATACATTATAATAAATTAGGAGATGAAGTACAGAAGTTAGATTCGGAAGGCGCCTACACTAGGCATTACCTCTTGTTTAAGGGCTAAGATAAGTTGTTTAGTGAACAATTGGTGCCCAATTAGAAGTTCAGGCCCATGGTCTTCAACTAAACAGTGCCAGTTGGGCTACACACAATTTAGCAGGCACCAGTCTGCCGCCATGAGCTCGCTTTTCTGTTGGGTTGAAGAGGCTGCTTTACAACTAGTTTAGTATACAAGAGAAAGCTGAGAATGAAGAACATGCTTAGAAATAAAGCTTGCTATTTGGTTACTACAATAGAAAAACTACTTTAATGCATATCTTGACAACGGACCCCAAGAAACACAAGTTTTGGTGCAACCAAGTTCCTTTATCGAAGTGTTCAGCCCTGAGCACTGTGTCCTTTTTTTCTGACTTGGATAAATAAAAAGTAAAATAAAAAGGTGATTCGTTTTATCATATTAATAAGATGATAGTTCCTCTTTAAGGGCCTGAAGAGTAAAAATGTAAAGACACATTTCTAAAATGAGCAATGGGTCTAATAAAACACCAAATATGATAAATGTATTTTTAATTATTTTCCCCCTCGCCTGCTTGTGTAGACAAAACTCTTACTTTTGCATCGACTGGGTAAATGCCACTAGCCACGCTCGCACACACACGCACATACAAGTACACATGCGTGTTTACACATACAGGGCCCTTTGTAAACAAATTTGAACCGGTATAAGGAGACAGGAAGAAGGGGCTGCAGGGGTTGCACTGGGCCTCCTAGAAGCACGGGCCCCTTCGCCACTGCAACCCCTGTAGTTATGTCAGGCGCCTGGCAGCTGCACCATTCACTGTGCTTCACCCAGACACCCTGCACCTCCTGCGCACGGAGCCCTCCCGTTGTGGGTTCCGTGCCAGCTGTTGCTGCAGGCGTGTGCACTCTGTGCCACTACTTGGGGATTCCTCACCTGCATAGTGGGTTTGTTACCAGAATGATAGGGAAAACCAGTGTAAAAGGTGTTAAAAAGGGAAAATTAGTTCCCTTTCTTCTATTTGCCGGTACAGTGTAGAAATAAGACATTAATAGAGCCTGAATTAAAGGTATAAATGAATCGGGGCATGATATTTTACCTTCATATACACATTTTTGGTGTATTTTTATTCAATATACACCCAAATTTGACAAAGAAATCCGGGATATTGGAAGAAAAAGAGGAGGAAATATTGCAGAGAAACACTCAGACCATACGGGTGTTACACACCTTTACCAACAGTAAGTGTGCATTCATTTTTACGCGTTCCAGCACATGACAATGCTACACTATTGTTTTTTTTTGCATATTCTGTGCTTATTTCTGCATATACCTCACATACGGACCCGGAAGTGCTAACTGATATAAGGCTTGACCAACATATAAACACTGAGTGCATTAGCAAATCCATACTAAACCTCCTGTGTTTATTACTACACTATTATTTTTTCTTGTTTACTTTTTATGTTCACCTCTGAACCGGTATACACAAGCGCCCCCTAGTGGATATTTTCGATAGTGGGTTTGTTACCCCAGCAACCAGCGATCTTAGGCCAATCGCGCAAACACCCTTAGCGTACTGCCTGTGAGAAACAATATAAAGGCCCAAACACTCTGAATAATCAAAGTCTATTATTAATCAAATAATCAAAGAAAGCAATTTAATTGCACTTCATTAGCATTGCCATAAACAACTGTGTGATGTTCAAGCAGGGAACATATCATCTAATTTCCAGCACTGGAAATGTTTGTTTTTGCACTCAATACATGATAGGCATTTTGATGTCTTGCTTTGCCCGTATAGCACTTCACGAGGCATTCCACTTATAGATTGCCTACCTCTTCCCCCATTGCAGAATGTACAATGCTCAACAAGACAAGGCTACCCAGTTGTTGGGACTAGCTGTCCCGTTGCCAGCATTGGCCATATCAATTTGAGGCTGTTGGTATTTATGTAATGCCAACGTATACACAGATATAATAAGCAATTATGATTAAGATCTGTATTTTGGACAAAACACAAACGGCCTTCTGCTACACAAACGTGAAATGGGAAAACTGAGTCCACATAATACAGTATATTTTGGGCACAACAAGATATAAAAGGTATTTATATGGTTACTTAAGTAAAACGACAAACAAGAGATGATTAATATGGTGTATCAGAGTGTAGAGTTTAGGATCAGAATTGAACTTTAACGTGCCTTTCCTCTTTTATGGAAAGATATGGCAGATAAGGACAATTTGGCCTATCTAGTCTGCCCGCATTCAGTTGACTGGGGTTGCTGGACAAGTGGCTACTCTAGGAGGGCCATAGTTTACATTATGGCTATCAAACCCTAGAGGATTTGCACTTCAGCATCAGAAAACAGCCTTCTCCATGCAATGAATGACTCTCTACAGAGCGGGTCAGAGTATATAACCGGCAACCGGCTTGACCTTTTAGAAAATGATTAAGCCGGTCAAATCCCAGCCACTTAACAAACCTACTTTCACATGCAGATTACCCCCTTAGCCCACTTTCTACATCAGTGCAAGTAGGCAAATTGCTGAGCATATTCTTGACCTGGGACGCCACTTGCATCTTAAACTAAAGTATCTGGTTATGGGGCTGAAAGAATTGGTAAACGTATTCTGGAGCAATTACATGTTTGGATTTATTATTATAATTATGTTTTTCTTTTTTACTTTCCAATAGTTATTCCATCAGAGAAAATGTGTATATATATGTTTTTGCTAAGCCACAGAGTACCAGTAACTATTGGGCTTTAGCCCCAGATTGGTTTTGGAACCTGGCAGACACACTACAAATTGTGAAACAATCGGTTCATGTTATATTCTCAGGGGTAATGGAATTCCCTATAAACTTCACTTGTCGCTACGGATAATATGCATTCAACACTATGGAATACTGAGGTTTGCGGGGTATAAAATCTCTGTGAGATTTCATACACCGTCATTCGAATGTGAAGCAGACGATGTGATACACAAGACAATACGGGGTTCTACTGGTTATGGAAATGAAGTTGTGTTAATGGAATTGTTAAAACAATGATTTCTCCTTTACATCTGTAAGTGTGAATGTTATTTTTTTCATTGTTTAAAAAATTAGGTTTTGTTGAAAAAGCACTGTATAAAACAAGTTGGAACTGCCAACTCACAGCTTTTTGTCTAGTTAAGTTTTTGTTTTATTAAATGTGTGTGTATATTAAATATTGTACTGTCTTAGGCAGGTGTGAAAATGTTGTAAATTAAGGATTTCAAAACAGACATGTCAATATAATATATTG